>VYZW01007327.1:23307-51398 GCA_013401315.1 Balaeniceps rex | reverse complement strand
TGGGGAAGAGAACTTTACGTTTTAATATTTTACTGGAATTTAGCATTCAGAACACTGACATTTTCATCATTTTTTCCAGTAACAGCATCATCAAATTTTGGTCAGAATACTTGTAGCTATTTACACCTTTCAGTTTATTTGTGCTATAAAACACTACTTTTTAGCTTGCGTTTTAACTGAAGAAAGCCTTTGTGGTCACATGCATCTGGTTAGACCACTGCAGTAACTGTTAAATTTGTAGTCAACCTAAATATGACAGAAAGCTGTTAGTCTCAAAACTGTTTAGTTTTACAAGCATTACAAAATGGTAATATGGCAAGGGGATGAAATCTAAACCAGAGCTCCTCCTGAAGAAGATGGCAGAATGTATGCTCAACCATAATACTAAACCCAAGGGATACACAAGGCACAGTGGCACAGGAACCCAAATGTCACTATTTTTGCTGCTTATGAAAGTATTTGTTTTGAACTGCAAAATTATTGGGAAGAGTGTAAGTGGGTGGAATTCTCTTCTATACCTTTTGCATGTTGTTAAATTTATCACATATTACTCCACCTATGAAAAGTATGCATGAAACACATGCTTTCCACCACAAATATGTAAAATGAGGAGAACTGCTGAAGGTAAACAAATAAGGTCCCTTTAATATTGATTAGGAGTTTTACGATTAACTATGGAAGTGAAGATGATTGCTCAGAAAGAAACAGCATCTTCACAAAGAGAGAGACTGAATAGTTAATTTAGGTAGATAAGTAATTCATTAGAAAGAGAAATTCAACACCAGTATGTCTAATATGATATCAATTATCTAATATAAAAAGAAGCTAAAATATTCTAAAATGTTTATCAATGTCACAGAAGCTGTTATTTCAAGGTCATTCCACAAGTTTGTGTGCTTACACTAATTTGGTTAGGTTACTGACATTTTGCATCACCTCAGTTGTTCCAATTCCATGCATATTTATTACGTTTCACATATACAGCTACAATAAGGAAATCTCCAAGAAAAGGCAAGAAAAATTAGCAAACTCACTTTAAAACTTTTTACAGTTTCCTTAAACTGTATTAAACTTGAGCCGTTGTGTCGAAATGGGAAAGACAGTCCCACGTAAGTAAAAGTAAGTAAAATACATACAATTCACCCTTCAGGAATATTTTTTTTTTTTTGGGGGGGGGGAGCGAGGCAGAGGGAGGGGGAAAAAAGGGAAGAGCAATGAAAAAACAATCGGTATTTTGTATGACAGACTTTCAGTTATGCAGAATCAGGACAAACTTTCAGTTATGCTGAATCAGAAGATCCTGTCTTCTTTTAAGGATGTTTGATGTTCTTAAACTGTATGAGATGTGCCAAAGGCACACTCAGTACCATGGGACCCATCCAGCACAGACAGAGAAGGCATGTTAGTTTCAACAGCCAACAGCAGACAAGAAATTTGGGTTCCCACTATCTTGAGGCCACCTTTGATTCCCCAACACAAATAACTAAGAAGTTACTTACAGCTGGCTCAGCTGGCACTGACTTTCAGCTAAGTCTTGAGCAAGGCTAAACTCATGTCAGTAGACCTTGGTGACACCTCGTTTTGTTACTACAGCCCTCTAAACTAATGACAAAATTAGCTAGCAATTAATTTAAAGCATTTGGGCAGAACTTCAACCCAGTACTACTCTGAAATACTTAATATAATGAGGGTAAGGGAGACTTCTGTAACTTTCCAGCATGCCAATCGTAATGAAATTTTACCAAGCAAAATCATAAACTTTCCGTTTCCTTCTTCCAGTCACCTCTCCCCTTCTTCTATCAAAAGTGTACTGATAAGAAGCCGTACCTGTGAGAAGGATACTTTTCTTTTATCAAAGAAATAATTAAGTTTTCTACTTTTTGATCAGTTTCTGTCACTAGATCTACCGGTGAACTTTTAGTCATAACAGATATTTCTTCTTTGAGTGCTCCACGGATCATCTGTTAACAGAAGAAATAAAAAAAGAAAAAAGCTTTCTCCATTAACAGTATGGAAAATACTAGTTGTCCCAAAAATTTGAGTATCATTTTTACTGTAATTTCTATACTGCACATATAAAACACAAACACAAGCAGTGACGAAACTTGGATTTAACTGCAGGAGCTGGGGCTTACCCTTGCATCTGTCTCCATTTCCTACTCAGCACAAACTTTTACATGACCTTAAATCTAAGTACTACAAGAAGATCCACTGGTACATGAAACTAAGCTCTATTTTGTTAAGACAAGTTTTAGATTTATAAATTTAAATACCAGAGTTGAATGAAACACTCAAGACTTAGCTTAAGTCAGCTATTTTTTAGCCAGACCCGGCATTTATGATCTTAAAAACTATCAGAATCAGCTTAAGCAAGAATCCGTGCCTCACAGGCTACAAAATTATTTTACTATAACTTAGAAAGATTTTCTGAGGGAAGACTTTAATGAGGTCGTTGCAGGGACAATGTTCTGCAGATTCTGCAGCTCCAGGGGACAGAATTAGTACATGTGCCATCTTGTCTGGCTGCAATAGCATTCAAATGTAGCAAGCAGAACTATCAAGAACTGAACATTTGGTAACCACTCTTACGCTGAGGCTCTGCCAAGATGTGCAAACTCTTTCTTGTTCTAAGCCACCTTAGATCACAAATGGGCAAAGTACCACCACTGCAAGGGATGCTTCTTATTTACAGAAGTAAAGCAGTCTTCATAAAGAGAACATGATGTGGTATCTTGTGCCAACAAGCCACTGTATAGAGTTGACTGAGGTGTTTGCAAGAAAGACTGTCAACAGCTTTCAGGCAGTAAAATAATAAGGCAGACAGGTGCAGTTTAAGGGGAAAAACAGAGAAGCTCTTTGTTTACTGCAATTCAGTTTTTCTTTTTTTTTTTTAATCAAATCTAATGAACAAAAGATACTCCTTAGACTTTAATTGGACTCTGGTCCAAAGAAAAGTGCAAAGTGTTTTCTTAAATTAACCAAGCTGTAAACACAAAAGACACTCCAATCTTGAACTTGAACATCACTGAACGATTCTGCTAATTCATGTTTTTGACAAAATACTCGGAAGAATATCCAACATCAAACTCCTTCAAAAGCTATATACATACTAGACTCAATAAATAATGTTATTATTTGTAAATAGTTTATACTTACGTCCCCAGCTTTCCTTGCTAAAGCAACTGCATAATCCATACATTCTTGCCAAGGATCTGCCATCTTTTCTTAGATATACAGCCTACCAAAAGGATAGATTAGCACAAAAATGATTATTGCTATGTTTTTTTACAAATTCTAATTTTCTACTCCCCCTGTTCTGGACAGCACTGTTTTCTCCTTGCTGGAATATGGACGTTTGTCCTATTCTTTACTCTGAAAAAATAAAACCTTAAAAAGTATTAAAAGCTTAGTCTAAGTTACCAGATTTTTTCCCCACATTGTGTGATTATCAAAAAGGCATAACATAAAAACATTAACAAGTACAGTCTTGAAAGATACATGCATATACAAGATTCCACATTTAGACACTGACCTCAATGTACATAAAGGCTCTGAAAAGCAATAGTGTGGTTACACACAAGCACATTCTCAAATACAGTGTACAGCTTAGGGCCTTTTTGCTTAAAAATACTAGAATCTTCACTGTAATTTATTGCAGAAGACTGCTGACATACAGCTTGGTCTATTTTTAAGTATGGTTTAAATGAGTTTGAAAATCTTAAATTATAAGATTAGAGTCTTAAACACAAAATCTACCCTTTCTGTATTTCAGGCCTCCATGCTTTGTTCTAGGGGTTTATTCCAAACACAAATACGAAATGGTTTTGATTCTACATGGGGAAGTTACAAGATCCCACAGTCATTTAAAAGTGTTTTCTATATTCTTAAGTATTATGAAGGAATACAAGATACATTATCTTCTATGCATCTCTACTTTCATGAGCAATGTGAAATACAAATCCGTGTATCATACGTTATTTCTGATATAACCCCAACAGACCACAAATTCATTCAATGGCGCAATGGTATGCTGCATTTTGGAAGTCTGTTTCATTTTTCAGCCGTAACCCTTTCAGAAGCCTTCTGGGTATTTCTTAAGTGATTCAGTCTTTAAGTGATGACCTGGGTAACCATATTGTAACACTTACAGATTCACAAAGATTAGATAAATGATCATACAAAAAACAGTACCGAAACAGTATTAAAAAAAACCCTGTGCAATTAACATGATCCACGAATCCCCAGTCCAATCATCCTGATCTAAGGGTCCTTGCCTCTTTCAGCCTTGGCTCTAAACAGCTAGGGATGGCTAGAAAAGCTAGGTAAAATGCAAAGGGTACAATGCTTCAATTATGTTGATAATGTTCTTTACTTATCTTAGCCTTTAAAGTATAGGTTCTGTTATATAAACACAGAAATAATTTGTCAGGACACAGAACTGGGTAAATAGCACTAGATAAAGTTACCCTGTAATCCATAAAAGAGTTGTAGTACTAGTGGAACCTTACATACAGTGACATCCAGTACAACGGCACAGCCTCATGTAGCAGAGGGGGGAAAAAAATAATTTACATTTAAAACCTCACTGAAACAGTAACTCCAGAACACATGTTCTACTTAAATACCAGTACCTACATTGACTGGAAGAAGTGTATTTTTTTTTTTTACCCAGCTTAGTTTTGTCCCCTCTGGACGCGCCGTGACGAGTTTGTCCCACAAACTCAGGGCGCGCATTCAGAGTAGAGGTTTAGATCCCGAAATAGAGGCTTGGATCCCGGGCTGGAAGGGCTGAAGGGCAGCCCACATTGCCCGGTCGAGGTGAGAGCACCTCCCGCCCCGCTCTGCGGCTGTGTGGCCCTGCCATAGCTCAGCCCGGCCCGAGCGATAGCAGGGCCACACAGCCCCCGGGGCAGCAGCACATCCCGCTCACGGCATCCCGAAATGGCGGCTGAGGAAGGAAGAAGAGGCTCACCGCTGCCGCCCTCCGCTGCTCTCACCTCCGCCGCTGTCCCCGCTCTCCCTCAGGAGCGCAGCCGCGCCAGTGCGCAGGCGCGAAGAGCGGGACCGTTAACCCCGCCCCCTCCTTCCCGTGTTCAGTGGCCGCCGCTGCGCCTGCGCGGTGCGTGTCGGGATGGGTGAAGGGGCGTGGCTGCTGGCCGCGGCGGGCGGGCTAACGGTTGTCCCGCGCGGCTGCGGCCGTGCCTGCGCCGTCAAAATTGGAGTTAAGATGTTGAAATTAGCCTTTAATGTCGACTTCTTTTTAATAATTGGACGTGAAGATACCGTAAATGCTCTCACATGGAGCACGCGTTTGGCGTTTACCTGCGCTTTTAGCTGCTGAAGGCGCCGCTGTTGAAAATGAGACTGCCTTTTTCAACGTGTGGAAAAAAAGTACGAAAGCCCGTGGAAAAGGACATGGATGTATGTGTAACAGTCCTCTCGAAGTAAAACAGCATTTAATGAATTCAGGTTACAGTGCTTAAAAACAGTAAAACGAGCAAGTTTCTTACAGATGTGGTTCTTCTCCATTACGTCTTGATTTTTCCCTCAAAAACTGTTACCTGTGAAACAGCTTTGTTTGCCCGCGCACTAGCCCCTCCTGCTGACAGTGCTGCTAATTAGAATAATACCTAATCAGTAACCAGAGACAACTGGTATTTTAAAAGTATACATTAAACACATTTTCTAGAAAGCTCCCTAGCTTTCAGAGATTTTTGAAAACAATTTGCAGTTCAAATGATGCATTTTCAAGATTACTATAATTGAAGTTATACAGAGGGAAAAAAGCTTTCCTTTCCAAGACTGACTGATACCAGTGTCATTGTTTTTCTGTGGTCTTTTGACCCTATTGTCTTTCATCAAGTAAAGGTAAAAGACTGAGGTGTTCTCTTGTGTTCACAAATTGCAGCTGATGTAATTTACTGTCACATGTAAAATGATGATCTACTGTAAACAGGACAGGGGTTGTAGTTTGCTTTATGACTTAAAATGATCATAAAATGTCTGCACCACCAAAATTAGCAGCCTTACCCTGTTTCCCCAATGCCAGTCCAACCCACAACCAGGCACTTGTTCAAGGCCAAACGGGGGTAGTTTTGTGCTTTCCACATTAGTGAAGATACAGTTTCCGTTCCCAGCAGTGCTGTTGTTGTGGGACAAGTCACTGTGCCTTTTCATGTTTCTTCCTTCCCATTTTGTAAACAGGAATAGTCACAAAAGCCTGGTTTTTAAAGTATTGTCAGTCATTAAAGAACTGCACAGTTGATAAGGTGTGTTTTTATTAATTATTTTGCAGTTATTTTGCAAGTCATTCTTTACAAGGTTATAATAAAAGCATACAGCCAGAAAGAGGCACTTTGGCTCTGATTCAGTTTTTGTTGAGGCAAGCTGCCAAACGTGCCTTAAGACAAGCTATATTGGACTGCACCAGTATTACAGAAAATGGCTTCGTTAACATCGTTAATAGTATACTTAACATTACAGCGAGTGTTTTACAGGCTCTATAAGGGGATTTCAAATTCTGCATTGATCCTAAAATCAGCAGAAGTAAACCAAACAGAAATGCCCGAAATCTCTCCTCAAGTGTAAGAATTTCCCTAATCCAAACCATAATTTCCATTCCAGCTGAAAGGAAATTTTGTATTTCATGTAAGATGCTACTAGGAGGAGAACTGAGCTGCAAGGAGGGGTATTTTTATGTGACACCTGATAAGCAAGATGAACAGAGGTGATCTATTGATGAAAGTCTTCAGACTGATCGCACTCTGGAACACATACTTTTCTAAAACAGACACACAAAAGGAAACTGATGAAAGTAAAAGTATGAGAGATTACTGCCTGCTTTCTTAGTGTGATGTATTATTTCTTGTTTGCTACAGCGTTGCTCAGCTGATCTAACAAGTCACATATCCAAGCAAAACTGAGCTCTTGAGGTTAATATAACCATTTCCAAACCGTGTTACATATATCACAAATACATGCCAGGCAATTTTGTAGCATATTTGAACTGGAACAAGGCCAGGAGCTGCTACTAAGAGCATTCTCAGAGATAAAATGCTTGCAAAGCCTTGACCTTGTGCATTCTCTAAAATTACTATACAGCTATACCAATCAAAAAGCTTGATATTCACCTATTTTAATAGTTTGGCTGAAAAAAAAGTTTATTATAAAATCATTAAGTACTTCTTTTGACAAATTCCTCTTCTGTTAAGTATCTTTGCATCTACTAGAAGTGAGTTTAACATTAACTTTGAAGTGAAACATTTCAGCAACTTCTCAACACAAGCCTGTAGAATTAACAATGATGTCAAATGTCTCCTCCAAAGTGTTTTGGTTTTGGGTTTGTTTTTTTTTTTTTTCAAATCCAATTGTTTAACTTTCCCTATGAAAATGTGCTAAGATAATAAGCTTTAGAAAAACAAAAAATTGTATATGCTAAGTAAAGAGCTACTAGAGCCTAAACAGCTAAAATGTGAGCAATTCTAGCCTAGGAAAGACATAAAGCTCTGGGAAAGTTTCTGCTTTTATTCCTGGAGTGGATGATTAGGACAGTTTTCACCTCTCCTCAATTATTTATCTGTCAGACTAGCTTAATCTGGTTTTGCTTCTCAGTTTCTGAAAACTAAGTGGAATGAGCTTCTGTATACAATCCCAGACACATTCCTGGAATAAGATGAAAGTGACTGTGAAAACTTTTTGGAGTCTTCTCCGCTGTGATTTGCCGTATTTGTGCTGTCATTTACAGGCTGCTAGCCCTTAGCAATAATTGGCGATTGATGAAAGCAACCTTCCTGCTAAAACCTTTGAGATCTTCCCAAAGATTTCCTTCCTGTATCCCAAGCCTATCTTCTCTCTATCCACAACAAATGTTATTTTAATTATTTTGCCTGCAACTGCTAGGGCAGAAAAATCAGGGGCAGAAGGAAGGGGGTATGTAGAGAGTGAGAATGTTCTGCTGAAAAAAAAAATGACCCTGTTCTATAGCAGCATTTTCCACTTGCTTCAGTAACAACAGCAAGGGGGAGCGACTCCAGTTTGGGGCTCTTCCCTGACTCACTCATCCCACAATGATGGTTGGCCTCTTACTGCATATTCCTTACCACAGCAGCCTAAGATGCAAAGAAAGGTGAGTAGAGAACTGTGGAGGAAAGGGAGGAAAAGAAATAACAAGGCAAAACTGTTCCTCTTGCGCTGGAAAGGGAGATGACAAACAGCTGGAGAGATAGGCGGGGGAAAATGGAGAAATCCATGTATACTTCCCACTGCCAGGAAAGAAAGATTTCCAAAATATTCAGCCACTGAAGACGCTTTCCTTCATGGAAACCAGAAGCATCCTCCTTTTTGTGACATGCTCACCACATCCAGTAAAATAATTTATCAATACCTAAGTCATGTTAAAACTACAGTAGAAAGTACTATAAAGCAAAATGAAGAACAATTAACAGTGACATGCTTACTGAGATGTTTTTGGTTTTTATGCAAGCCCAATCAATATATAATAATCCTACAGATATTCCTAAGTTGTTATAAAGTTATACTACTTGTTAGTACCGAAAACCATGGTACTTTACAGCCAGTTGAACAAGACCACATTACTGTTCTGCCAATGGAGAGTACCTTTGAAAAAGATGCTAGGCAGACTCCTCTTACATTGTGATTTTTTTTTTTTTTAATTGTGGCTGTGCCTAGAACGGGTATGTCACGCATGGCTATCTCTTTGTTTTCAAACCAGTACAAATGAACCAGAATCTAGCATTATAGCCAGTGAACAATGGTTCCCTTTAGGCAAGCACGTTCAGTTAGTGAACACAGTAACTGAATGAGCTTAAATGCCAAATCCACCAAATTGTCAATGCCCAGGTGACCGCCTGCAGGTCTGAGTACACCTCTCTGCCTCATGTCAGCTCTCCAAACCAAAACTCCATTTCTCACAGGACTAGCAATGTTCCTTAGCCTTACATTCCCTGCCCTCCCCATAGAGTTTCTCCCCACTTCTATATATGTCCTGCAATGGTAGGACAATGTCCCTGAAATGCATCATATTGATATTTTTGAACAACATAGACACTCAGTCTCGCTGTGGCCCAGTGACACCTCCGGGCATTACTGAGTACGTTCAAGTCACGGTGCACGTACAAGCTGCAACATCCTGGCGAACATGAGAACAGCACATGAACATAGCTGTCTGAAAGAAAACGCCCCATGTCTGTAAACAAAAGGTAGCTCTTCTCTTTTCAAACTTGTTGAAAGGTGAGTCACACTGATCTAGCAGTGAGTCAGGCTGTAGGACACAGATGTCTCCCCCTCTGCCTGAATACTGCGCCCTACTCACAAGCCACTAGGTCATTTCAGTAGCAATGGATCACACCTCACATGCTGCAGCCAACTGCAGCTGAAAATCTTGCTAGCCCATTTAGTATCGGATGAATAGGCTTGCCTCAGTAGTTCATTCACACTGCACAGCACCACGGAGCAGTAGAAACACACTACAACTTTGCAAATGCAGCTTAGGTTTGTGCTTTCCACTGCTCTGCTTACACCTGATCATATGCTGTCCTTTCTGTCACTGTGGGATTGCCTTTCCAGCTCCTTCCAATTGGAGAACATTGGCTGAATAATTGTAAACAGATGAAAGAAAATTGGAGGGATTAGTCTTGAAAGGGTTCTACTCCTCTAGCTTAAAATAGACACAGGCTCAAGGCCACTGCAGAATGAGTTTAGGTTGTAACAGGCCCGTTCAAGAAAGATGAAGCAAGGCTCCTCGGTTACGCATCAGAACTTATGGTTAGGAAAGTGCTGGCCCTAATGTTTGTGTGCAACATTACATGTTTTTATGTTTCAGTAATTCAAGGCAGCTGGAACTGTGATAAAAAAGTCTTGAGGTTCGTCCTTGCTATGTTCGCTTTGAATTTACAATCCAGCTTTGAAATCCACCCAGAGATCCAAAACCTGGAGTACATCAACTACTGATATTCTGAACAATCTTCCTAATGAGCACCAAACAATTTCAAGACACTGATAATTGAGAAAGCCATTAATTATAGGTCATACTTAAGCACCCAGGGGTGTAACTTCTTTATGTACAATCACTGTAAACAACTGCTTTAAACCTTAGTAACTCCATCTTGCAGACTGCTGAAGAGGAAACAATAGAGATTTACCTACAGTCGAAAATGCCAGGATGAAACTGCAAGCTGTCAAATGCTGCGCTTCTAGTTAAACGGTCTTTCTTCCTCTCTTATCACATTTCTTCCTCTGTTACACAAGAATTAGAAAAGG
Source organism: Balaeniceps rex (assembly GCA_013401315.1). Taxonomy (NCBI): domain Eukaryota; kingdom Metazoa; phylum Chordata; class Aves; order Pelecaniformes; family Balaenicipitidae; genus Balaeniceps; species Balaeniceps rex. Next base: position 41,120 of record VYZW01007327.1, on the reverse strand, counting down.
ATAATTTCAAGTTCTCTTTTTATCCCCCACCTAATCATACAATGATGCTGAGATTTACAAACACAAGAAAGACATCTGTGTGAATTAACTTTTGCTTCAGAAAGCTTTCCTTCTAAACATCATTACGCTATTATGAGGAGAGAAGAAAATGTGGACCTGGGGCATGGACAGTGCTGGATTACAAACTCAATGAAATCTGTTCTTGTGGATGTAGAAGAGATGTTGCAATAGTGTAATGTGTTTCTTCCCTTCAGAGAACTGATACACTGCAAGTTTACATTTTCATTATTTATTGATTTTAATAGATACTTTTCCCATCATCTACACAAAAATAAATATAAAATTTAAGAAAACATTATTGACATTATACAGCTAAATAAAGCAAGAATTTATTCTAGAAAGTGAATATCTGTAATATTAGTTATTATAATAACTTATTTTCCTTTCAGGACATAGTTCTTCTGTCAGTCAAGCAACTGAGAGATTGACAGGAACTGTGTCTTTACAACTGAGGACAGATTCTGGTATACCAGTGATTTTAAAAGAAAGCTGGACTTGGTTTGAATACCATGCTTCTAAAAAAATCTTTGATTTTTTTCATTTGTGATAATTTGCTGATTAACTTAAGTACGTCTCTGTATCTTCTATAAATAGAACATCATTATCAAGATAGTCCAAAATTATATTTCCACCATTGTACAATGGATAATCTTTATCAGATAGCCATGTTTCCAATGTGTGCTCAAATGGCAAGGCTTCTCCAGAGGCAGTATGGCATAATCTCAATTTCTGTAAGAAAAACAGCACAGAAATTAACATCAAGTTTTGCCTGTCTGAGATGCAAGAAGTGGGGTGGGGGAGAGACAAAAGGGTAAAAAAAACAAAATCAAAACCCAACAACCTGGAAAATGTTTGTTATTATTACTGATTTACCTGGGATGTTGATTTGTTGTTGTCATTTTTAAGGCTTGCTAAGGAAGCCGCAAAATCTACTACTTTGCCAATACTCCACTTACTGCAAAAGAACATGGGCTTGCTTTTCTCTTTGTTCCCCTTTGGTAAAAATACTTGAAAGTAAATTCTTTCTGTCTAGAAAAACATGAAAAATAAAAAAAATTATTCACAGAAGCAGCACGTAATTCCAGTCATACACATCTAATAGTTTTTCAGTAAAAAACTTAAACTTCAACCCAAAAATTACCAAATGAAACTTTTTTATTCCATCAGGACCACGGCCCCTTTTTACTGCAGAATATAAATGACTGAGATCATCAAGTCCAATCCCCTCCAGCCGCAGGCACATATACGATGGACAGAAAGCACAGAAAGGTAGAGAGAACGTCTTTCGCCAGACTCCCACAGCTAGATTGTTATATATAGACAGACATGAAAAGGTGTCTGCCCTGGGTTTACTAGACAATAATGACTGTTCTGGGGAGAAAAAGGTGAGTTTAAATAAGCAGTGCTGGCTTTTGGCAGCAGTATCACGTCTCAAAATGGAACGCAAAGGCAGTTAAAATGGAACAATTCACCGTACTAGAAATGCCTGCTTCACAAACCAACATTCTGGTCATGGCCAGCTAATCCTTCATCCTGTTTTTCCTCCTTTTATGTACTAAACTCTCTTTCAATATCTACTAGACTGAAACATTAGTTTAAGAAATTTCAAGAGTAACCTATGAGGGAGAGATTTTGAACGGGATTGGGACAATCCCTTCTTCAGGTTTATTTCTTCTTGACATTCAACAGAAGACACAGAGCAAGCATGACTGGTATATTCATCAGTTAAGACGGCCCTTGCTGAGCCCAAACCAGACACTATCAAACAAGACAGAAGTCTTTTTAAAGGATTTATTTATGCCTTCCCTAGAAAAATATGGAACTACCCTCCCCCCAGCTATGTTCATAAAACCGAGTCTGAATTGCAACCTGTGCATTTTCCTCAAAACTTGAGTGCTCTCCACACACAAGAAAATCTTTAATATCCAGGAAGATTACAAAGGGGCAAGGGAACCAGGGCCTTAATCTTGCTAAAATGCAAATGACCACAACTTGTAGAACAGCTAACACAACGGCCATCCTATTATGGACACATGCTAACATCACTCAATTGCTATCAGTGCCCCAGCACCTTCCTACAGTTGCTCCTCCAGTTCTAAGGATGATGAGACAGTCTCCCACAGTTCAATGGAACTTAATTCACAAAACAGTTCATTCTACTGTTGCACCCCTAACTATGGGATATGCCTCCTGGAATTTCTGTGCCATATCCAAGAAAATACCGGTCAGTCAGGGACACAATAACTAACACTATTTTGCAGCATGGCCCTCCTCTTTTGAGCTGGTCAGTCTCAAGAGGGGTAACTCATATCAGGTCTGACACCAAATGAAGAAATCATCTGCAGAAAGCTAATCTAAACAAAGAGGCCAGAGAAAAGATATTTCAAAGATAGCCTGATTTTCCTGATCATAGAGTAAGAAAGGTCAGGAAGGACCTCTGGTGTCACGTGGTCCAAAACCATGCTCAAAGCATGGGGAGCTTTAAAGCTGGACCTAACTGTAAAGGTAGATCAGGCTGCTCCAAGTCAGATTCAATCAAGTTTTGAACATTCCGAAGATGTAGATTCCACAAATTTTCAGATCAGCTTGTTCCAAAGTCTGACCACCCTCACTGTGATTTTTCTTCCTATTATCTAATTGGAATTTCACATGTTGCAGCTTGTGCCCATTGCCCCCTGTCCTTTTGCTGTGCACTGAGAAGAAAAATGTGTCAATCTTCCCTATATAGTGATTAGAGAACTAATGTGCCTAAGAGGCATTCCAGAAACTTCATATTCAAAAAATCTGTCATCAAACTGGAACAAGCTGGGCAGAAGGCAGCTAGAAGGAGTCTAGGAAGCAATTTACATAGCGAGGTGCTGAAGGTTAACAGGCTTAATTTAGCAGTATTAGAATTATCGCTATTCTAGATGATTAAACAATTAATATCCAAATGAGAAAATGAGTAGTAAGAGAAATTAGCATACGGTAATTTGTGCTACACTTCTTAGAGCTTACTGGCTTTAGAATTAGGAAGCAACCTTTAAAATTTTCTTATATATATTGAGGGTGGATTTTTTTAATTATGTTCCACAATATTTGAAATTAACCACTTTCCTTCCAGCACATATTTATTAGTGGTACTATCTGTGAAGAATGCTATAAGCAGGTCTTTGTATTATGACTTCTGCCTAAGCAGAGTTATCTAATTTCTAAGCATGATGAAGTATAAAAAAAGAAATTCATAAGAGGACTCAGTAATGGAATAGCTATAGTTGTTTTAAAAACAATAACTAAATGTACTCTACTAAGATAAGACCTAACAATAAGACTATCACATAGAATGTTTTCAGTATTATAAAATCAATCTAACAGGCCTAAACTTGGTGTTCTCCAACATAACAATGTGGTGAAAAGTAATTTAGATACAGTTCTTTTACGAAGATGCTTAAGTACAGATCTAAAGTGAAACCCTAGATGAAAGAATCAAGGTGTTTCTAAATCCAACATAATCCTGATATGTAGAAAAGATGAACACCAGGTTTGACTTGCCACAGTAGTGAAAAACAGTAAGGAATCTGTGAAATACTTCAAGAACCAAAGAAATTAAAGGTTGAAAGAAGCATAAAGCAACTGTCAATACCCTTTTTCAACCCAAAGGCAGGAACAACTGACCTCAGGCCCTTCATACCTCATCCAGAAATGTAATAAATGTCTATTGAGTAGCTTTGTGCAGAACACAAAGCTCAGTTTCGTATGAGACAGGTTCAATCTGACTGGTACAGAGTTGTCCAAGCTGTGTCCTGTCTGTGTCAGAAGCCTCTCAGTACCCAGCATGAAAACTATCCCTTTGAGATGGGTTTGCCATGTGTGACCAGCACCCCCTGCTCCTGATCCCTGGTAATATGGTTAGCGTAACTAACACCATTTTATATGGCAAATGGCCATTCTCTGTGACCGAGCTGGTCACGTATCAGTCCCCTCTCCCCTCCTCCTGATGGCCCCGAAGGTCCTACACACCAGGCACACTTCTTCTCCCCGTCCCTATCGGCCTCAAGGTCCCCGAGTGCCAGGCCGACTAATCCCCTCCTTACTGGCCTTGAAGGTCGCAGGCACACGGCCAACCCGGTGATGATGACCCCATCACAGAACAGGGAAGCCTAGCAGCACACAGAGCACTGCCCATAAAATCAAGCAGATACAAGCCCTAAGTGGGACTTGGACCAGAACCGCTGCTGGAATGCAAAATCCATGATCCCCTGGTGGCCAGGGTTGCCTCCACTGTCATCTGCTTCCTCCGAGGACTGAGCGAGTGACTCGTATTCTTTTACATGTTTCGAGTCTCGATGATGACTGTGATATTGATACTGCAAGCCAAGTATTAAGATTTGACCCGATCTGCAGAGGGTCCAGCTAATTAGGAAGCATAAGCTAAGCCGTGCTCTAAAATTCCGTGCTATGCTACTTATAAGATTGTGCTACACTGATTCTGATTATAAAAATCCTGTGCTACTCTGATCATAAAATTCTATGCTATGCTGATCATCACATTCTGTCAAAATAATAAAGCTTTAATTTTAACGACAGCTTAGTGCCGTCATCATTCTGCAAAGGATCCCCAAAAGAACCTGTCTGCCCCCGCAGCGTTGGGTGACAGCCGTATGTCAGGCAAATACATTTCTGCTGTAAAATAAAGGAATTTGACCTGACTGCTCTGAACTCTACAGAGACACCTTATAACAGACATAAGACTAGTGAAATTGTTTTTGGGTACCAGGCTGAAATAGATGTGTAAATGATTGTGGGCTTGAAGAATTAAATCCAAAACCAAACTGAGGGAACTAGACGAAGAACAAGAAATTTAGAAAACTTCCCATTTTCTTTGAGAATTCAATTATTGAAAACAAACATGACTGACCTGAGGCAAGGACTTGTCCCCACACGCGTGCATTTTCAGTTTCATTAATGCCACTTTTGCTGCTGTCTCATTGTTTTTCGCTCCTTTACGTTTTTTGCTTTTTGCTTCCTCATTTGTTTTAGAATCTGAGAACAGTATTATTCCTGTTAGTGTGATGATTCAGACTGTCTCCTGAACTTATCTTGGAATTAGCCTATTGGGCCTCATTATATCTCCAAGGTTCCCATTCCTTTCATGTCCCTTTCATGTCCTCCTGAGGCCACGATATCAGGTATTCCTATTGAAGAATATCTGGAATTGTTACAGTCCTAACAGAACTCCTTTACACTGAAAAGCAGATGAACACTATCACGAGGTAAACACAGGTTGTAAGAGCCCAACAGATAAAAATTCCTAAGTTTCTACACCTGTGGCCATCACAGCATACATATGGCAACAGTTTCAGGTCCTCTTTTCTACACATAACTGCACTGTCCAGTTAGGCAGTGCTGTTTATTCTCTTTCCTGTCCTAGATCTTGTTTAAAAGCTCCAAAACATTACCTAGTAGACTCACATTTTTTTGCCACCTGGGTTGTGTAGGTATAATGCCAGCAGACTGGCACATGCACCCAGTACAATTGCATTATTTGCACATGAATTAATATGCAAGTAATAATGGCTAGGTACAATTCATTACATTATAGTACTTGTAGAATGAGAACAAGACAATAATTCTGAAAGAAACCTGAGCCCTATTTAATCTTTAAAGATTCTCTTTATAGACATATGCTACTGTTGTCTCAGTCTAGACGAACAGTATTACATGCCGACATGTGAGTTTAGGGCTATTTACACAAGGAACCCCCATCCTTTCTTCGTATTTGGTCAAACCTGAACCCTCAGAGGAGGTCACAAGCTCAAACAGTCTTCTGAAGAAAATTGTAGAATATATATCCCACTGTACTTGCCTATAATATGTTTAACTAGCTGCTGGGTGGCAGCCATTCGAGGTTTTGGTGTGTCCATTTTCTCACATTCATGGTCTGATTGATGCCTGTGTCTGTAAACAACAGTATAACACTTTTATTACCTTTTCCATACACTAATCAACAATTACTGATGTTTAAACACTCTGCTCCACTCACCTTAGACAAAAATGTTTTTCACAGTAGGGACATAAAACTGGCAAAAGTTCCTTTCCGTTGCAGTCCTTGTATGAGCATGGGTAAGATCTGTGCTGATCTGGTTTCACAGAATTGTTTCTTATATTCACCTAGGCATTAGTACAAAATATTTTGCGTAAATAAACAGATATTACAGCTACAAGTCACCACCCCAGCTTTCCAAAAGAACCGCTAGCTTTCCATTCTATGGGCAAAACTAGTCCAGCAATTCCCTCCTATTTTTGTCCTGGTTAAGTTTAGCTCAGAGTTAGAAAAAGAACCATGATCCTAGTCAAACTCAATTTACTTCTGACAGGCAGAAAAAGAGTAGATTCATTTTTTTAAGGTTGTCACATTCTCAGTTCAGTAATTCATACTTATATACTATGTGTATATATCTAATCTGAAAATGGACAGTTACGTTGCACGGAATTTTAATTTTAAGATAGTCATATATTATTAGATTACCTCAGAACACCCATGAGCATCCCGGCTCCTGTGGTGAAGGCTTTGTGGCAAAAGAAGAAAATATCACACCGTTATCAACATTTCAGGAAAAGAAAACTGCATGTGAAAGCATTTAAGTGTTTAAACAGTGATCTGACAAGTTTTATCATGGGAACGCTTCAATTAGATAATGAATCTTCTCCAAAATTTGTTCTAACCTATGCATTTCACATCTTGAATGCATTGATCATATTATTCCTGAATATGTAAAACATTTGGCCCTTGGAACTTACACCCCAAGATAACAAACCATTTCAAGAGAATAAGGACATTAGCATGCTTAAGAATTCAGCTCAAAGCAACTGGAGTTTGTCTGTTTTAATGGATTTTGAATCACCTTCCACAACAGCAGAAATCCCTTAAAGGCTTCTAACATGTTAAAAGTGAAATGTGCCCTCAGTCCATCTGCGTTTATCTCAGCTGCCCTCTGCTAATCCGAAGTGTAAATCAAAGTGCAGGCCCTGATTTGAACCTTGGGAGAAACTTCATTTTTTTTTCTAAGAGAAAAAATACTTGCCTCCACGCCCCCCCCAAAGTAAGAATTCAGTACAAAACAGGGTCTAAGCTAGATTCCTTCCAAAATAATCTACCTGTACTCTAAAGATAATCCCACTGATTTCAAAGTTCCACAACAGCTGCTTGGAAAAAAAGTGGCAAGTTCAAGGAAACAATTATTTTTAACTAAATGTATCTGAATTGAGTCACAGAATATTTTATACAACATTTATGTCTACACAACTGCCACGCTCAGATCTTATAGGAAAACCAACTTAATTTCCCTTCATGACAAGGTCACCCATCTAGTTGACCTAGGGAAGCCAGTAGATGTGGTGGTTTTGGAATTTAGCAAGGCTTTTGATACCGTTTCTCACAGTATCCTTCTGGATAAAATGTCCAACACACAGCTAGACAAGTCCATAATACATTGAGTGAGCAATTGGCTGATTAGTTGGGCTCAGAGGCTTACAATATATGGGGTTACATCAGGCTGGTGGCCAGTCACCAGTGGGGTTCCCCTGGGCTCAATTTAAGGGCCAGTGCTCTTTAATGTTTTTATAAATGATCTGGACACAGGAATCAAATGCACATTAAGTTTGCCAACGATACTAAACTAGGAGGAGCTGTGGCCTCCCTCCAGGGTAGAGAGGCCTTACAGAGAGTTCTGGATAGAGAGCTGGGCAGTCACCAACCATACAAAATTTAACACGAGCAAGTGCTGGATTCTCCACCTGGGATGGGGTAATGCTGGTTACACATGCAAATTGGGGGACGAGAGGCTGGAGAGCAGCCCTGCGGAGAGCTGGAGGTTTGGGTTGATAGCAAGTTGAACATGAGTCAACAGGATGCCCTGGCAACCAAAAGGGCCAAGGTGCACCAAGCACAGCATAGCTAGCCAGTCAAGGGAGGTGATTGTCCCACCCTACTGCACTGGTGTGGCCCCATGTAGAGTACTGCGTGCAGTTTTGGGCACCTCAATATAAGAAGGACATCAAACTATTAGAGTGTGTCCAGAGGAGGGCAACCAAGATGCTGAAAGGTCTGGAGGGTAAGGCTTGCGAGGAGGGGCTGAGGTCACTTGGTTTGTTTGGCCTGGAGAAGAGAAGGCTGAGGGGTGACCTCATCACAGTCTACAACTTCCTCAAGGCAAGGCAGCAGAGGGAGAGCTGCTGATCTCCTCTCTCTAGTGACCAGCAACAGGACACGAGGAAATGGAAGGATGCTGCATAAGGGGAAGTTCAGACCAGACGTCAGGAAAAGGTTCTTCACTGAGACACTGGAACAGGCTCCCCAGGGAAGCGGTCACAGCACCAAGCCCATCAGACTTCAAGGAGTGTCTGGATGACGCTCTTAGTCATATGGTTTAGTTTTAGGTAGTCCTGCGAGGAGCAGGGAGTTGGACTCGATGATCCTTATGGGTCCCTTCCAACTTGAGACAGTCTATGATTCTATGAACTTACCAAAAGACACCTGAACAGCCATCACATACAAAGGGGAGAAAATCTGAAACAAAGAGATTTGTTTTCAGTTAGACAACATGGTCGTTGTTTTGCTAATAGTTTCTAGCTTAATTTTTACATGATTAACTTTTGCTTACCTATATCATGGGGTAGGTATCTTTACAAGGACACTTATCAACTGCATCTACACAGTACCCAGAAGTGGCTTTTGTAACACAGTTACACTGTTAACTCCCCTAGTTAGTATTACTGAAAAACATATGAGTAGGTAAATCATATTTATACACATTCCAGAAGTTGGAATTCTGCTTTAATTTCTTTTTTTTTTTTTTTCAATATCAAACTTTGAAACTAGAACATTTGGCTAGCCATCAAACTTACCAGCTACGCTAAAACTGAATTTATTGTGAGACCACTCAGAATACTACATACTGACTGCTGGAACACTGGACAATTTAAATTTTTATTATACAGATTGCCAACTGGAGGAGATGCTATCCCTTCCAAAAAGGCTAGCAACTCCTCCATTTGACAGTCCTGATGATCCTGCTCCTTCCTCTCTACCCTTCTACATACTGTCCTTGCGTAATTTAAATCACACATAATTCTTAAGTCTCTGCACACATCCCCCATCTATGGCATCAATTCTCACAGATAATATTACTTCACTGCCTGCTGAACTCGTCTGCATCACCAATGGCAGCAAATGCCCCCCTCCAGGCCATTACTCCATTTCTCCATCCTTCAGATCTGGTCTTGATGGACCACCATGCAACTGGACTACACAGCTCAGGTCACAAACACCTCAGTCACTTCATCTATAAGACCGAGTGCTCCCATCAGAAAGCTTTCGGTACGAGTGCTTTTGCTGCCTCTTTCCGAAAGGTTACATCGTTCCTGAGATCAATGAGGGCAAGGAAGGCTGAAGAATGGAAGAACAGGGTAAGAACAGCGGGCAAAGCAGGGGACTGAACACCTAGTGACACAACTGAAGCGACAGGCCCTGGCAATGGATCGTGCAGGGCTGCGGCAGCGCGGAGGCCGCCGCGCGGGGGAGGCACCGCCTCGCCGCCCCCTCCCGACACCGCCCCCGGCCCAGCCTTCCCAGGGAGCCGCCGCGCCCTCTCTTACCGAGCTGGCGGCAATCCGCCACTCCGCAGTGCTTCCCCAGCTCCAGCTCCGCCATTTTCCGCCCGTCCCAAAAGGCGGCAGGGGCAGCGGTACAGCTGCACCTACAGGGCGCGCAAGGGCTGCCGGGCCACTGGGGGACATCGAACGCCGGGAGCGCGGGGCAGGGCAGGGCTGCTATGCAGATATGCCGGCTTCCCCGCCCCTGGGCGTGGCCGGCGGCGCTGCGGGCGGGGCCTGAGGGGGCGGTGGCGGGTGGGCGCTGAGGCGGGGCGGTAGTGCGCGAGCGTCCCGCGTTCTGCTGCGGGAGCGCAGCCGCCGGGCCGGGCCGGGCCGGGCCGGGCCGGAGCTGCCGTAAGGACTGGCTGCCCCGCCGGGCTCCGGGAAACCTGCGCTGACGAGCCCGTGTCGGCGTAAGCAGCGCTTCAGACTTCCAGTCCGCCCAGGGCCGCGGCGCTGGCGCTGTTGATGCGCCAGGCTGCTGTTACCGGGGAGAAAAAGGCTTAAATGTTTGTCGTCAGTCGCGTTAGCCCTGCGAACAGAGCCTGTTTCAAGAGGCAGAGGGAAGGGGAACACAGCTTTCCGAGGTGCTTCTGGCACTCTTGTAATTTATGAGCGCCGCTGTGGTTTTCTTAGCGATGCACCTATACCTTTAAAAGCCCCATTTCTTAAGAAGTCAGTGTTTTGTTTTCTCAGTCCTAACCCGCCTGCGTTCCTGTGCCCGAGTGTCCTCCGGCAGCGCCTTAAAGGCCGTGACTAAGGGCTGGGTCTGCGTCACCCCCAACTCTGCACGCCGTGGTTACCAGGAGTCGTTCCGCCCGTGTCACCTGCTCGTCACTCGCCGGGCGCGGGGTGCTCTGCCCTGGCCAGCGCTGTTACAGCCTTCAGCCCTCTCAAAACACGCCTTCTTGCGGTATGACACTGGGAAGAAACGGGGGGCACGCCTACCCGCCCTCCGCCCCGCCCGGGGCTCTGCCCTCTCCGCTCCGGAGACCCTGCGGGCTGACCCCCGCCACTCTCCCCAGCGCTAGCGGAGGGCACGCGTGAGACCCGCGGCGGGCAGCGGCCTTTCGGCCTCCCCGGAGCCGCCCCTGGGCGGGCAGCCCGGGACCTGGCCGCGCCCGCCCCGCCGCCAGGTGCGGTGCCGCCGCTTGCGGGCCCAGGAAGTGCCGTGACGGCGTGTGCCGGGCGGGGAGGCTCCTGCGGGCCGGGCCGAGCAGACCCTTCCGTCGGCGGGTGCTGAGCCGGGGCCGCCGCCATGAGCAAGATTTCCAAGTTCTTCAAGGGGGGCGGCTCGGCCGCCTCCAAGGGCCGCGGGGGGCCCTCGCCGCAGGAGGCGCTGGCCCGGCTGCGGGAGACGGAGGAGATGCTCAGCAAGAAGCAGGAATACCTGGAGACGAGGATTGAGCGGGAGCTGGCGACAGCCCGGCAGCACGGCACCAAGAACAAGCGAGGTGAGTCCTCGCCTCCCGGCGGCCGGGGCCGGGCTGGGCCCCCTGCCCTCCGCCGGGGAAGCCCGGCGGGCGGCAGCTCGGGTACTTGCGAGGCTTTAAATCCCAGGGTTCAAATGCCTCTGTTAAGAAGAGGTGGGACTCGGGGTCTCGCAGGAGCTGTTGCTGGGTCGTCTCGCTTGCTTCCGCAGGTACGCGGTGCGTTTCGTAATTCAGCTGTGGACGCCCAGCAAGCGTCCCCACGGTGCATGCACACGGCGACACGACGGTGGCTTTGGGTGTTTGCCATATATTAGCGTTCAGTGCATTGTGGATTCATTCTGGTGGGCTGATAACGGGCTGCTTTATTCTTAATTAACTTAATGTCTGTTGTTCCCTCTGTGAGACTCTTGTTTGTGCTTTGCACCACAGTTGAAGGAGGTATCAGCTGGATAAATGGTGCTGCAAAGTACTGTTCGACGTGGGAAGGGGGTCACAGCTTGGGTGTTGAGCATTGGTTGTGCAGACAGCAGAGGAGCTGAAGCATGTGAGGATCTCCTGCATATTCATGGCTGAATTCACATTATCCCCGCTGTGAGGGTTGGAGAATATACTGCTGGCATTTGAGGAACAAAGTTATTCAATGATTTGCCTCAAATCACATAGGAAGTATGTGATATCACTAGAAAATGAATGATAGTTCACAGCATTAGTGACTACTGGTCTGGGCTGCTGTTAGCTGCAAAGGAGAGGATACTAAGGGATAATAAGGTCTGGATCCTGCTTATACAGATGTTGTCATCTCTGGGAAGCAAATGATGGTAGCCAATGTCTTGGGGATATACAGGCCTTTGAGAAACAAGTTAATTACTTCCTAAAGTCACCTGGTGTCCTGTTTGTCTACTCTGAGCTTTGTTTAAATACTTCAAAACAGAAGCAAAACATTTCAAATAGAAGATTTGTGATGTAATGAGAGAGTAGCTCTTTCATCTGCTCTTTCTATTGCTGGATAATTTAAAAAGTTAATGCCATGTAACTTGCAACTTATAAGGAGTTGTGTGTTAAAGGTGTTTTAATGTATTTTTAATACTTCAACATTTAATAATCATTAGCAAAAAGCATTTATTTAGAAAGGATTTAAAAACATTGGTTGAGATGGGACAGATCTGAAGGCACAAACAGTTGGAGGCAGTAAAGCCAGTTTAGCAGTGCAACTCAGCCTGCTGCTCTGCAGCATGGGAGCTGTCAGGGTTGTCCCAGTCCCAAACTTTTCTACTCCCCTGGCTTCAACTGGATTGTCAGTCTTGTCCCCTTGTGCAGGCGCTGGTGCAGGGAGCTAGTTCAGGAAGGTGATCCAGTTGAAAACTAATTTTCTGTGGGACAAAGTGATGGGATAGCTCCTCGGACTGGCTCACTGTGCAATTGCCTGAGTGACAGGTCTTATGCAAGAAAACAGGCCTGCTCCTGTGACCGTGGCAATTTCTGTTTAGATCCAGACACGCTGCTGTGGAACTTAATCCCAAGGCTGGACTTTAAGCTGGCATGGTTGCAGGAAGAAGCAATGCTTCCTGCCTCGCTCCTGCCCCCATGCTGCTCCCTTCCTTTCCTTGGCAGAGCTCCCTGAAAAGTGTGTTTCAGAAAGCTGAATGCAGCTGTAAGATGTTGTGGTTTTTTGTGGCTGGGTTATTTTCTTACCCAGGGTACGTTAAGTTCCACTTACTCAGTTGACTCTGCAGCTGCCCAAGTGCTTGGGCACCTGCGAAGGAGAGGGTGGTGCACACGGAGGAATGAGTACTTGTTTGGAGAAGGTGGATCTGCTTCTTCTTTAACTCAGCTGGTTGATGCTCATTCCAGGTGTTTGTCAAACTATGGCCTCGTGCTTCAGGCATGCGGTGTTTGACATACGAAGCTTTTCTGCCAGGTGTTTGTTTCCACTGCTGTGCTCAGTATGCAATTCCCCTATTTTTATTTATGCCATTGTTTGTGCAGTCATGCTGCAATCTGAATTGTTGAGCTGATTTGCTCAGGAACCTACAGTTAAGGACAGCAAAGAGACCAGAAGCAGGGCAAGAAGTACAGAGTGGGAATTTTTTCATGCCAAAAATGGCTCTAAAGCCAAAATGGGATAGTGTAACTACAGTCAGAGGAGAAACAAGAGAAACTAACCTTGCTGTGCCGAAGTGCTTGAATTTAGCAGGCTAGTGAGTGAACTTAAATCCCCAAGAATACCCCTTCATTTGATATGTCAATTGCTTTACAGTTTAATTGCTGTTGATTTACATATAACAGCGTATTAGCTGGTATACTATACTATATAGTTCAGAGGAAATCTGTGCTAACCAGCATCTATTGTAGCGTTATGTAAACATACATGCAAATGAGAGAATGAAAGTTTTAATCTACATTGCCTTGTTAAAGTGAATGTTTCAAAGGGACCTTGCAAATAATTTTTAATGTTTTTTCTTAACTGCATCTGTGGAGAAGCCTGTGGAAACTAAAATGGGAGTGTCTGAGACTGGAGCAAGATGTATCTAGGTATAAAAAAAAGTACTAAATTAGCATGATCTCGTTTGATTTTTAGTTGCGTAAGTCATGAGTTCAGATGATTCTTGAATGGGTTCACGTGACATCAGTAGGCTTAATTTGATTTAAAAGCTGTAACACATTAGCTATGCAAATATATGTGAAAGATCACTTAAGTATTTTTGGCTTCTCCTTTATGAAGTGAGTATCCCTGCAGTTCCTGTACCTAATCTGGAATTAGCTACACTTTTGGGGTGATATATTTCCAGCATTCCCCATTAATATCTTACTGTAGCTAGACCACTTGAGGGTTTTTGGAATAGTGATGTGTGTTGGAATTCCTCGTGCAGAGGTTATGTCATGATAAGCAGGATTTCTTTTCACAGTTAGCACTGCCACAAACTCATGATTTTTTTTTAATATCTCTTGCTGTACTTTTTTGGGTATCTCAGTTTCAGCCAGTGCACAGCTGCCAACTCCATCTGCAAACTGGCCTTTTGTCTTTAGTATTTTAAAGGTCATACAGGAAAATTTAAAGGACAGGAAGTGATACTGAATATTTGAGAACTCTGTTTAAAAGGAAATGTGTTTTCTGAAGTGTGCCTGTGAAAATGACATACACGTCAATGAGTGTTGTTTCAGCCTGGAGTCTTTCACAGATCCTAAAAAATGGCTAAATTAAAAGAATTAAGTTAGAAGAAGCCATCCAGAGTAGGATTAAATCTTAACCATAAAGATCCACATAGTACTACTGAGGACAAAACCTATATAGAAACTTGGAATAACAGGTAGGCTTTTACCAGTAGATGCTGCTAAATATGTAGTATGGTACATTTGGGCAGGGTTTATGTAGCTATGTAGCATTCCTTTTCAATGAGTTAGTTGTAACCTTAAGGCTGTTGAAACCAAATGATGATGTAGTAGTTGCATGTTAACACAGACAGGGCCGTCATGTCTATGGCAGGGCATGTGACAGGTTGGGACTGAGGGTTTCTGGAGGGGACGTATGAGCAAGCCCTCAGTGTGTCTTTGTTCTGTGAGTTACAGCTGCTGTTCTCTGATCTGTACGGTCACGTTTCAGGTGTCTTGCCATGAACTGGAATGGTTATGAGTCAAGTGCATTATTGTTCTTGAATTAGTGCCTCAGTTGTAACTGTATCTGGCTTCACCCACAAGGTTTTAAGGATTATGAACGCTGATAATGAGTTTACATCAGGTGGTATTATTTTTATGGCCTCAGCAGCATTTCTTTTGGTTGTCCCTGGTGTAAGGGAGAACAGAAGTTGTAATCCCTCAGTCCCTTGCAGGACTGAAGTGGAGGTTTGTGAACTGTATCCAAGAATGAGATCCAGTATTTTCACAGTGGTGTTACATCTTCTGAAGAAACACTCTTTTCCTTCTTCACCAGTTTCTCCCTGGGATTTTAAGGATTACTAGACAATGCTTGTATTTCTGCTTCAGAAGATGAGATTGGTAATTCCTGTACTGATGGGTGTTGGTGGTGAGCTTGACAGGTAAAGGCGTTGTTATCGCTGTACTGTCTCTTCATCCTCGTCTGTCATGAAACCATGAGGAGGTTGTCACAACTCTTTCTGTGTCACTAATTTTGTTCTTTCCTTTAGAAACCTGCATATTCAGTGTGGCCAGGATTACTGTTGCCCAGCTGGCCATTTCTGCTTCCTTAACAAAGTATCAGCATAGTAGTGATACTGGAAAAGCGTCCTTCTGTATGTTAATAACAGTAGTTCTTTAATATGCATACTTAAACTGACATAATAGTCTGCCGTTGTTCCAGCTACTTATCTTGAAAATAAAATAAAAACTCAGGTTAAAAGCAGTGGTTCCTCAGCTATGAGCTGTATCCTGCTTGCTGGACTCAGAAGCAGAGCACAGGAAATGTGCTAAAGCCCAGCCAACTGCTGACCACTTCATTATGAAATGCAGGAGTTGAATCATCTTCTTTGGAGCACAACAGAGAGGTTGCTTTTTTCCTGGAGAAGACCTCCACCTCTTCCTTGTTGAATTGGTATTAATTACACTTGCTTTCTCAGACTCTATCCCTGCTTAGAGTCTCCCTCCCTGGGCTGTCTTCCTTCTTTGAAATCTTTGGAATGGGCAACGCCCTTTTTCAGTTCCGTTCTTAGACCTTCAGTGAAGTAAGTTTATGTTCTCTTCTCAATTTCTTTATTTTTTGATAGATATGTTTTTCTTCAGTTTGGTTATTATAATGCAGTAGCATTTCTGTGAAGCATTTCAATCTTCTTGTAAGAGTTGCACACACAGTTTAAAATGCTTGTATGCACAGTAGAAAAGCACATGATAATCTGTAAAATACAGAAAAATAGATTTCAAATAGCAAGGAAATTCTCATATCTTCAGTATAGGAGCTGCTATTACAAAACACTGTGCAATGAAGGGCATTAATTTAATATAAATGAGAAAAATCATGTAGTATGGTGTGGGAATTATGCCTTGGTTGATAAGGAAGGAGTATGAATTGATTTCCGGTGAAGTGCTTTGTTCTACAAGTCACTGGTAAAACTAAAGAGAATTAATAAAGATGGTATGTTGTGCTACAATAATTAGGAAAAGCTGTTTATGAATAGGTGAAGTCACACAGAGTCTAGTTTCTTCCGTGGTTTCTTAATTTGGGTGTGGTTTAATTAAATCTTAATACAGGAACCTTCAGGATTTTGAAAACAACTGCTTTGTGTGTAACTGAGGAAATCCATTTTCTCTCTGAGCAGCCAATAACAACAGCAGCATTAGAGTCCCATTTCTGAAAAACACTGACTGGAAGTATTTCCCTGTGGTAGCTAGTTACTCCAGCTGAAGCCTTTCTGCGTCAGCCAGTTAGTGCCCCTCAGCCTACAGGGAGTCTTCTTCGGCACAGCCAGTGTTATGCACAGTTTCAGACCATTAAATTTACCTGGATCTCTGGCTTCCTAACCTAAGAATCCAGGACCAAATTTTGATTCACTGAAGCTGAGGAAGGGAGTGGCTGGTGTCCTTATTGGCTACCAATAATAAGCATAAATAAGTAGGCAAATAATAAGTAGGTAAAAAGATTATTTGCCATTGTCAAACTGATGTATTTTGGACTTGCCAGTGAGAATTTTACATTTGCATGACATCATCTGGGGTTCGTGCATCTTTTCCAGAATATGCATGATCTTCGGACCATCCCACAAAACCTGGGAAAATTTTGAACTTGAATACTGTGATTAATCTGTTGCGATTGCGGTTTGCTATCCTGAAACATTTTACTGCAGGTGCTAGAGGGCATTGTGTATCTTAGCCTGTGTGAATGCTTGTCCCTGTGCAGCTAATGATGAACAATTTTGACCATGTTGATTCAAGCATTTGTCAACAAAACACTAAATTTTTCAGTGTGTTGTTACATACCATAAATCTGTGCCCCCTCCTTGGAGGGATCCTAACTTCATTTGAAAAGTTGTGTACCCCAATGTCAAGGTTCAGTGTTATTGTGTGTGGGCAATTATTTGAATAGGACAGCGACAGTAATCGTTGCTATCAGTTGTTTGAGTTTGGGGGGCTGCAGTTGCTTGCTGGCTCTGAACCTGATTTAAAAATTAAATGTTAAGAGACAAGGGAAAGGGCACGGGTATTAATAGCATTAAAAAACCAATGGGTTAACTCTTTTTGGAATTGCCAATGAGAATTTTACATTTGCATGACATCATCTGGGGTTCATGCATCTTTTCCAGAATATGCATGATCCTTGGACCATACCTCAAAACCTGGGAAAATTTTGAGACTCTTGGTTTTGCTTGTTTTTTTTCTTGCCTGGCACATGTGTAGTTTGGAAAGGACAGTGATTAGGAAATGCTTTGTGGCGAGATTGTGTGTGTTCCACACCCAGAGGCTGAGAGAAAGCCCTTTTCTCCTCCTCCTTGTCACGTGCATTTATTCTGGTAATGATTTACTCTGGGCAAAGTATGCTGCTCATAACCTAGCAAATATAAAAGACTAATCTCAACGATTTACAAAGGTAATGGGGAGTAACTGGATTTGACTGTGGCTGTGTCTACAAAGTTCTATATGTTTTCAAGTTCTAAGGTTTAAAGATCACGGTCTTAAGTGATTGTAAGAAATAGATGCAGCTGAAAGCCAGAAAAATGTGAGTCCTCCTCTGATGTAACCCAT
>VYZW01007327.1:2125-18474 GCA_013401315.1 Balaeniceps rex | reverse complement strand
CTCTCTACCCAACTAATTAATTCCTACGTGCCCAAATGGACAACAAAGAAAAATACATATTCTATATCATATGTGCTTGACTGGGGGGAGGGGAGGTTTCATTCAGTAGTTATAATTTGTTGAAAATAGTAATGATGCTTTGTATTTTGTTCCCATTATCTGCTTTCCTATTTTTCCACTTTGAATGTAAATAGACCTTTCAAGGAACATTTAATCAGTACTGGCACAAGGAGTGGCATTTGGCCTGTATAAACTGAGCTTCAAACAACTGAAAAACATACTGCCATCCTGAACAGTTACACAGTGTCACTTACTTTTCATCAATGCTTAACTTTTAGGAGTCTAGACTTAGTAAGCATGTTGTAGATTGACCTGGAAGTTCCTAAGAGATACTAGTCTAAGTTGATGGGCATATTTCCTGTTTTTGGAAAATAAGCCACTGTCACATGGGGCATCATTGTACCAGCACCTGCCTTTGCATAGGAGCCTAATACTTATAGCACTTGTCCAGTAACGGGGAAACCTGGTTTGCAGGCCACTTCAGCTTAAGAGCGCTAGAATCAATGGCTTAATTGCTGGGTTATGAGGTGATTTGTGTTGGAGGATGATATTTAATTTTATTTTTTGAAGGACATTTTGACCACACACTTGGATTTCCTCATCATCTGTGTGCCATGGGTGTAAGGAGATCGTGGAAGCATGTAATTTCTACTGCTCCAGATAGACACAAAAACATAAGGGTTCTTTCTTCCTGGGTTGATACAGTGTATGCGATGAAGAATGCAAAAAAATCTCTGTCCTACCTGAGTAGGATGCTCACTGGGAGGGGTGATCCTTGTGTGGAGACCTGCTTCTGATAATAAAATGCGAAATGCACACATTCCAGTGGACAAAGCCTGGAACCTGAGAGTTCATGTGATATCTTCCCTCTGCTCTCTTTTTGGCCTAGGTTCGAGAGGAGAAAGGGGATTTGTTATACCTGTTGCAATACTCCACAGCCTAGTTGTAAAGCAATTCCTGAGTTGTGGGAAATACAAGTTAAATCCATGTTTGAGGATGAGAAGAACTTAAAACTTGAGTCTCCCACTTCGAGAGCAAATGTTCTAGCCATTACATTATTATGTGAAATGTGTAGGGGTCATGGTCACAGTTTCCTTTACCTCTTTTTTTTTTTTCTTTCTTATTCTTTCTTCTTTTCTTTTCTTTTTTCAAAGAGAGCTTGTCATGGTTGACACTACCTCTTAATTGTTTACTTGTGCAGCAGAGGTTGGTAAGGACTAATTTGGTGTGGGAGAAGGTTAGATGACCATCTAGAGGTCTTCAGCAATACCTGTTTCCATTGACTTTACAACAACTTGGACGCTAACTTTTTAAGAAGCTTGTATTCACAGCACTGACTGAGGCACTTAAAGTACAGACACATTTGCACCTCAGCTAAATGCCTAAGTTAGACATGGGGCCCCAACTTGCACATTTCCTTGAGAGATCAACTGTGAATTGAACATCATCAGGTGTAGACCTGATGCTGAAATTTTTAGATGATATCCTAGGATTTGCACTGTGAACTAGGTCAGGTAGGCAAACTGTAGCCTTTTTTTGGCCTTAAAATATAAAAACATGAGGAATTAAGTCTAGGAAGGCCTGTGGTGGCTATCTAATTATGACTTTAACTTCCATGTTGGTGATAAGCAAGATGTAAATGGGTAGGCAAAGCCCATTTCAATACCAAGCAGATCTCACTGTGCTACAGCCGCTTTTTCCCCAGCCACTTTTGCCCATTGTTTCTTTTTAAACCATTTTATCAATGTGGCAAAGGTCCGTTTCTCTACAAATATGTAATATTTAGCGTCCTTTCTTTGGGAAACTCCAACCAAGGAATAAGTCTTTGGCTTTTTTAAAAAGTGTATAGCCTTTTTATTTTTAGTATTATACAAGTGGATTAGATCATCTATCCAAATTAGCTTCTGCAGCTAAAAGCCCAAGAGTGTTACATGCTTCAAGAGTGGATAACCAGACCCAGGAGGACAGCTCTGATTCCAGTGCTGCTTTGAAATTGTATATAATCCTGGACTTGTGTGATAGGGCTGAAGCATAATATTTAATGACAGTCTACCTTATAACCAGTGGAAGCTGTTTGCTTTTTAAAATGGGAGAAATTGCACATTAAAATTAGAATCTGTTAAAGAGTACAGGGTCTAGATTTGGAACAAACCTGAGGACGGCAGAGGGACTTCTTTTTCCCTGTGTTTGCCTTTTGACGAGTATTACACTGCCATCAGTTTTCTTTCTAATTTTATTCCTTGTCCTGTTTCTAACTTCCATTGTCCTTCTTTCAACTTTCAATTAAGGTTTGCTGTTATTGTCCACATTTAGTAGAAATTATACTTGTGATATGCTGGTTTTTGATATTTGCTTTCAGGTGTAAACTGTTTTTTCAGTAGTGCTTTGCTTCATGGTGGTTAAATGTGCACTTGCCTGAGATCACTGTCAGGACAATGAATTTGTAAATGTTTCCCTTGAATTTAGGATGAGTTGATGGCAGAATTAGAAGAACTGGAGCAAGAAGAATTGAACAAGGGAATGAGAGATGTCAGGCTGCCAAGTGTTCCGTCCACATCGCTGCCTTCTCGCCCTGGTAAACTGCCTGCTTGCCATTTAACAATTCTTATGATTAACCCATGCTGTGAGAAGGAGGAGAAGAGAGAGTTCCAGATATGTATTTAACTCTGTTTTAACTTTTAAAGTATTTTCCTATTTTCGTATCTGTTTATCAGAAAAAGCAGAGTGGATTTCTGGTTTGCTGTATGAAAGCATTTAGGACCAAATTCTCTGTAGATTTGGGGAGACAAACTCAGGGAACTTGACCTTGCACATATACTGATGCATCTCCTACTGAAATGTAGTGAGATCACTGAGGAATGGGAAGACTTTTTTTTTTTCTTTTTGGCAACTAAATCCTTAGTCTTTTTTAATTAGTCTGACCTAGATTCAAAATGTTTGTGTCACAAAGATCCAGCTTTGTAGGGTAGTGGTTTGATATTTGCCACTGGTATTTTAATTAGAAATGAAGGAAGCAGCAGGAAGTACACATTTAAAGAAATATTGTCATTGCTTTGCTTGCTTTCTACCAAACAGACTTATTGCTGGTATTAAGCAATAGTCTTATTTTTCTGTAGTTCTGCCCTGTTCATTTTGAATTAAGCCAGGAAGGGTCAACTTTTACTACACCTTTCACCATGTCCCTGTTGTCCTCTATCAGCTGAAAGACTTGCTGTATACTGATGCTAGTAAAAGAGTATAAATATTTGATGGTAAGCACAGCACACATGTGACACAGGTTGTTTATGCTGCATTCTGCTGCAGCACAGGTTACCT
Organism: Balaeniceps rex; assembly: GCA_013401315.1. NCBI lineage: Eukaryota > Metazoa > Chordata > Aves > Pelecaniformes > Balaenicipitidae > Balaeniceps > Balaeniceps rex. The sequence goes on along the minus strand of VYZW01007327.1, from coordinate 15,099 downwards.
AGACTGGCTCAGCTCAGAGACTCTTATGTGTGTTTTGGCAGACAGCACTTAAATCCTGAGAAGCAGTTTAAAATGTTCAAACTGGGATTGTGGCCTGATCTACTGAAGTCAATTGCAGAACAGCTATTAAAAATAAAAAAAAAAAAAAGGATTTAGGAAAACCCAGTGCAAATTGCAGTATGGGCATTTATGGCTTGTTCATACATCCTTTTCCAGATCCAGCTGTGCCAGTTGACATTTTTATTAAACCCAGGCCATCTCCATGTGCTTCTTGCTGTCTTAATTTGCTACTTCATCTGCCTGTATGGCTGCTTCAGGCAAAATTAACTGGTTACAATTATATAGTTTAAGGCCTTGCAAAACTGGCTTATCTTTTCTGAAACTTGATGCTTACTGTTACACAGCAATAGCAAAATGAGAACGGTTAATGGTTCTATAATGCTTCTAATTGGAGATGCATATTACCCTCCTGATTTTAGAGATGAGGAAACTGAGACGGAGCAAGGCATAGTGACCTTCCCCACTTGCACAGTGAGCCAGTGGCACTTGCAGACTAGGGACTGGACCCCTGGTCTCCCATGTCCTTCTCCCACCTTTAGTCCCCGAAGGTGGTAGTTGCAGCCGCTCTCAAGATGGTGGCTCCTGGCTGTACAGCTGCCACAGGCAGGAGCCAACTGGCTGCTGTAAATGTACACACGAGGGTATTGCACCCAGTAACAGTGTTCCACTGATGTTTGGAAGGATGCAAATCCTGATGTGCACAGCCCAGAGATGGAGACGGCCTGAGGTTGAACCTGGGCTGTGGTGCAGGACATCCAGTTTGTAGGTCAGTGAATGAAGACTATTTGGGTGAGGCTTTAGTTCAGTGGATGCGAAAGATGTGTGATAGGAGATTGAGGGGGGGGGAAGAGAGAGAAAGTATGTGTGGGACCTGGTACAGAGCTGGGGATTGCTGTTGTGGTGAACACAGCAGTTAACTGATGTCACCTGAACAAAGTAAGTTCAGGAATTTCTTTCTCCCTTTTAATAAATGATACCTCTTATTAAAATGGGGTGAGTCCGTTTGGAGACTGGACCTGCACATGCAGAACCCTTCAGCACTATTTGGAAAGGTAGAGGGACGCACAGCCGGCCAGGGGTAGGTCACTCGTGCCTGCTCAAGTGGTGGTGAGAGAACTGGCAGCATTCTTGTGGACACTTGCTCTCTGTGACAGCTTTTAGAGATTAAATGTATTTTCTGTGGGAGTCTTTCAGTAGGAGTTATATCAGACCTATATTGTTAACCGCTGGGTTATATGTGAGATAATGGTGGGGGAAAATAGTCGCATCTCTCATTAGCTTCATTACTGCATTACCTATGTTTAGCTTGCTACTCAGTAAATTGATCTGAGATCTTCAGACTGAAAAACACTATGCAAGTCCTCATGCTAACAAATAAAATGGTTCTGACTGTTACATTAGTTGATGGTTATTGTTAATCTCTCTTTCTCTGCAGCATCGACCAGGAAGAGAGCGGAGGATGAAGATGAAATGAAGAAGCTGGCTGCCTGGGCTTCATAAGAACATGGTGTTTTTATAACACTGAACATTAGAGCTGTAATGATGTAGCTGTACCAGTTTAGTGTGGTTGCATTTCATACAGGCTGTTTTTTTATGGCCAATCTTGCAAAGAATGGTGTTACTGCCATATTACAAAACTAGTTTAAAAACAAACAGACAAAAAAATGCAATAGTTGCCAAAACCTCCAAGAATCAAAGGGTTTTTTTTTTCAGCCTTGGCCAGAGATTTGTTTTATTATTAGTATCAGTTTTTATTAGGTAATGTCTTACTATATCTTGCTGGTTTGTAAAACCTGTGTGCCTCACTTATGCACAAAGCTGGATTCATTGTTGAAATCAAGAAGTTCAGTAAGTCATCAAGGCCCTATCGTAGAGGGTTATTTGGTTCAGACTATTTGAATATTAGCAAAACAGCTTTATACATGTCCTTTGGGCCCAAGAGGTAATAGCCATTCATTTGGGCATGGAGATTTAAACAGTCTGCTTGGAGCAACTTCTGGTGTCCTAGATGTTAAGAGGAGACTCTTCTGTAGGTTATTTGTAGTGGGATACTTTGTTTTGTTTTGTTTTAAATTTTGGCCAGAATATCCCATGCATGTCTGTAGGTCAGCTTGAATGATATTTTGAACTATTTCCAACTCGGTTCAAGAACAGTTTTACAGTGATTGGGGAAAACGAAATGTCCAAGTTCTTATAGATCCCTGCCAAACAAAACTGATTTCCGCTAACCCTGTCAAAAATCCAGAAGAGATATGACCTTCCTGTGTTCTTCTCCTCCACCATGTCTTTCTAGGGTGAGTCTTTACTTTGTATGATAATACCCATCCTCAAAGGAATTAGTAACACATTTTTTTTAATTATACAATTTCAAAATCATTTTAACTTCTGACTATTTGGTTCTTTTCTCTTATTCAGTTTCTGAATGGAAAGAATACCAGCGTGTTGTATTTGAAATGCCTTTCTAACCCCGGTTAAAAGCTGATTCTGAATTACTTGTAAAGTTGATGTGTTATTGTCCAACTGACAGCTTTTTAGCTTAAGGAGCAAATGCCGCTCTGAGTGCTAAACTACTACATATATAGAGAAAACACTGTTCAAGTACAAAACAAAAATTAAATAGGCTGCTTTGTACTAACAAATGTTATTAAATATGACTTAAGCTCTATGCTAGTAGCCTGCTGTCAATCACAAGGAAATAGTGAAACACTGGAGTTCCTAGGGATGTGGGAAGCAGAGTCACATTGATCTAGGTTTCTTGTTTTCAAATTAATTTGAATTTATTGATGGTTGAACCACTTGGGGAATAGTGGGAGATGTGGTTTCTGTAGATCTATAGCAGCAGAAGACTGACCCCTTCTCCTGTGGGCTTTAGCCTATGATTTGCTGTGTGTTTAGCTTCAATAGGCTACAATAGGCCTCAGCTTATTGGATTTTAGGTTAAGCATAAGCTAATGTGTGTTTCTGGGCATGGTGTGCTCAGAACCTTTCAAGCGGAGTTCTGTGGATGGAACCCCAAATTTACAAACCCTGTGGAGAGGTTCAGTTTTTTGGGACTTTTTCATTCTCTGTAGAGGAATTGCTTTTGGTTTGCATCCATATGAAAGGAGAATCAAGCCTTGCCACTTTGTCGGATAAAGTCCCCACTGGAAAAAATTAAGTGTGTTATTCTGTCCCAAAGTTTGGAGGTACTAGGAAAGTTGTCCCTTTCTGTTGAGAGTAGATAAAACCTGGAACTATTCAATTTTTGTTTTAAAAACAAAACCAAGAACTGCCTTAAATTTAAAATACATTTTGAACTCTCAGTAGGAAACCAAACACTAACAAAATGTTACTCAGTTTTAATGCTTACTGAAATTCAGGATGAGATGCCAGCTGAAAGCAGGCATATTTAATAAAATAACGAGTTATTTAGAATCCATTCGCTAATCCTTTTGGCTGGAATCCCGTTTCCAAGGTATGCAGTCTATGCAAGTCTCTGAATTGGGTACAGAAAGTATTAGCGTACGCTGATTGCATCACTGTGTGAGGCTGGCTGTGCGGTTGTGGACACATCTGTTATTTCTAAATGTGAGGCCATGCCAACATAGTCCCGTGCTTAGCTTGGAAAAGCTGGCTTCTAGCATCTGTTCTTGGTCGAATTAGTAGTTTTCCAATACTTGGCACTTACATAGCACCTAGCATATTTAAAGTGCTCTACAACCTAACCAAAATAGGTCTCTAAGCTTCCAGTTTGAAGCTAAAGTGATTTTTCAGTCTGCTTTGGAAAATGTGGACCTGCTGTTTTTGTGCAAGAACTTTCCATGTGAACATCCTGCAGGGGAGAAGAAATCCTAGGGTATGTCTTCTCCTTTGCAAGCTAGCATCTGACTGCTGACCTCCAGCAATGTTTTGGCCAAGTGTTAATCCTGGGAAACCTCAGGTGTCTTCAGTTTATTTATTTCGGACCAGGCACTTCAGGAGCAAAATTTATGAAGGGTGAAGAAAAGAAACTGTGGTCATTTGGGTGAGCTGCTCTAAAAGCTTGTGTATAATGGCTGGTGATTCTGGAGGACAGAGTCACATACCGTTTCACAGGCTAGGACATGTGTGGTTGGTGAAGCTATACTCAGATACTGTAGTCATGTACACAAACCAAAATACAGTATGGTTCGTAACTCTATTGTCTAGCTTTATCTGTTGCATTGCAGATATTGATCCCAGGTGTATAGTTCAGCAATGGCCAGTTAATTATGTGTTGATAACAAAACAATAATCCACTTGTTGATAACAAAACAAAATCCAACTGTATTTTGGTTGGTGTACATGACTACAGTATGGACCTGTAGAACTGGAGTGTTTGTTGCCATATTTGTTTGGGAGACAGTAAATGACTGGTTTTCTTCAAAAGCAAAGGGGTTCTAGGGATTTAATTCAGCTGAGGAGGTGGCTCTTTCCTGTGTAAATTCAGATGACGCTGTGACAAATGGCTCTTCCCTTTTTTGAACATATATCTCTCTTCATGCCAAGATGGTATTTGTTTGGTATGTAAGCAGACGAGAGTGCATAGTGTCAGCGTGTTGTTGTAAATGTACTCTCTATTAACTGGAACATATTTTACAAGAGGACTGTGGCAGCAGATGGTGTACTATAGCTGACTTCCTTTCTTGTTTCTTATTTATTTTGAGAATGTTTTCTTCTCTTAACAGACTTGGACATTTTTAATCTGGATAGCTTTAAAAAGGGGAAAATATATTAATAAAAAGTAAAAATAACATATATGATGTAAATAAATATTTTGGTGTCATATTTGTGTTATCTGATTGTATTAAATTTATTTTCCTATCAGGCAAAACTGCAAGTGCTCTCCTTACTCTGTCTTTAGGATACAGTGCTCTTTAGAGGACATGAGGATATTTTGAAACATTTTTTGGTGTATTAGTCTTTCAGTATCAGGTTAGAATCCAAGAATTCTTCAAAGGTGATTTGGTTTAAAAAAAAAAACAACCAAACAAAAAAAAACCCCAATACCCAGTGTATGCTATAGTGTTTGGGCTGCATTCCTTCACACTTAACAGTTGTGTTACAAGAGATTCTTTTATTTTAATGTGTCCAAAATACCTACCTTCCCTCTTTCCCCCCCCGCCAAGATCTCTTAATTGTTTCAGAAATGTGTGTATTTCACTTTCCAGGCCTTAGTTGAAAGGAAGAATGGTCAGGTCTTTTAAACATAAAGAAGAAAAATTACTATAGGCAAGGATGAATTGAAACAAGTAAAATAATGCATTTTTTTCCATGCATCTCATTAGAATCTCCTTAAAGTAAGAGTGTGTTTGCATAGTATCTCACATTTTATGTACACGCACATATGTATATTTATACATATGTATAAAGTATTGGAGCAGTGATTTAAGACCATCATTCATTATCTGGTGTGTAAAGGGTTCAATTACTTGGGCAGCTCATCTTTGCCTCTTTGTAAAGCCTAAAGGCTTCATCACAACATGTCAAGGAACTGTTCTGGTATGTACGCATGCCTGCTGTGTATACAGCTGTGGGGGGTGGAAGAACAGGATGGGCAGGTATGAGTGATATTTCCAATGAGAAAATCTCACAGTCTTTCATGATGTAGAGCCTAAATTATTTTAGTGATGTCACTTTTTAGAAACATAAGGAGGAAGCTTTTGTCTCAAAAATTACTTAACAGCAGGGACTAGCTTGAACATCTTAAGAAATGGCAAATATCGTAAGTTTAATCTTATGTAGCTGTCATGTTTTCTCACATCTGTCCCCATTGCAGAGACTGTTGCAAGACCCACCAATGCAGCACTGTTCAGTCAGATATATAGCGTAGGGAAGACCTGCCCGGTTCATGTGACTGATCATGGTTTAAGTGGATTATTGTTTTGTTATCAACACATAATTAACTGGCCATTGCTGAACTATACACCTGGGATCAATATCTGCAATGCAACAGATAAAGCTAGACAATAGAGTTACGAAATGTTAATACGTGCCTGGAAATTTCTAAACATCCCTGTGTAACTAGGATGGCTGTGTCTGGCAGGGTCACGCCGGCCCCTCTACTGCCCTGTTCCCCTCTTCTCCTGCACACCACGCATCTTTGTGTTTTCATGTTTTGCTTATATGTCTGCTTAGCTGACTTCCTCGCCCTTCCCCCAACTAAAAGTCTCCTGGCAATTCCCCAGTTGCTGTTTAATACAGTTGATCATTGTCTTCCTCTTTACCAAGGTGAGCTTTGGGCAAATGACCTCTCAGACAGCTTGGGCATCCGCTCATGCAACACCCTTACACCCCCTGTGCTGTCTTACCAGCCGGTGTTACCCAGGCCGTTTTTAAGGCAGTAGGGCTGTGTAGGTACCCACTCGGTTGGCTTTCTCAAAGAGTAGGCACCTGATTCTCCTAGACTTGAATGACAATGTTGTCCGAAAAGCGGATTCTTTACCAGGTGTGCAATCAGCCAATTCTCACACACTCAGGAGAGATATTGCTTTATTGCATTTCTGCGCAGAGATGGGTGCTAGGTGGTAATTCCACAAAGCTAGCACACCCACAAAATGTTTCTACAGTAATTTATACATACTGTTACATCGTATACACCTATCTAATACATATTCATTAAACTACCTTATCATTTTCTTTTTCCATTGGCCTATATCTTCTCCACTTTGATTTAAAGCTACAGTGTGATTTTAATTCACTGCACATGCTCAAGGAGAGTGGGGGGGGTAGTCCTCTTGGCCTCGAATTGGGTCGGTGCTCATCATCTCCCCTTGCTGGAATTACCTTTCCCATAGTTACTGTGTCTTCTTGTTGACACCAAATTCCTGGTGAAGATAGAGATGTCTCCAGTCTTATCTTTGCTATTCCTTTGAGTGTTCCCAAATAGTTCTTTAGCGGTTACTAAGGCCCTGGAATGACTTGTTACATAGCTCAGAGATTTAACACTTTACCTCTTACTCTATCCTTCTAAGGTTTCTACGTATACCTATGCCACATATATCACAATTCCCTTACAAAATATATGAAACTTGTCTACTTCAGGCTACAGTCCGATATCAACATGTGTGTCTAAATTGAGGATCTGCAGTTTGTAAGTAAAAGTGAGCTAAATTTAATAAAATAGGTGGTAAGCTAATTGGTCTGAGCTAGGGGTCTTATCCCATGCAGATACCAATTCTCAATACCTCTCATTGGTATGACATCATCAGCTTTCAAAGATGTACTGCCTTAGTGGGCAAGGAGTGTTTTGTGGGTTCAAACAGGATTTATGTGGACCTCCCTCCACCACAAGTTTAGCACCCTTTCCACAAAAGATAAAATGTGTGCAGTAGGAGGAATGTAAGTCTTCAAATTCGTTTAATATGTAAATATATTCAGAGGTATTATATTTACTTTTGTGACTGGATTCAACTTACCAAAGGTACCTTGGTGCAGCTGCTGAACTAACTGAAGTCAGGTAGGACTGCCTATGTATAGGCATATGTCGGGTTACGATATTACCCTATACCTACCTATTGTATGTACCTTATATGTATATAGGGTCATTGAAGTGCCTGGTGCACTGCTGTTTGTGCCAAGCAGCGATGAGCTCTGTCAGCAGCAGGGCTTGGTCTCTGTGGACCTCCAGGAGGAGCTCTGGATTCAGCGTACAGTGAGAATCTCCAGCAGGCTCAGGGCTCAGAAGGCTGCGATTTTCACGCAGATCCTGATTTCAGTCTTTCTTATTGCTCATGCTGGAAGGAAAAAGGTCTGCTTGGAACTGCTGCTCAAAAAGCAGGGGGGGAAACCCCTCCCCACTCCCCACAAATCCCCACTTTTTCAAAGCTAAAATGCTCTTTTAAATACTAACCTGCCTTCTCAGCTGCTTTTCTGCCCTCTGTCTCTTCTCTTACCTTCCCCTGTCCATGGCCACCTTGGCACCCAGCTTGGTTCGCTGCTCTGGACTTGCAAACATGCAGGACAGCAGGACCTCAGAAGCAGACATTTGTGCAGAAATTTGCCAGCCCCCTCCTTAAGTACCCACACCATGACAAACTAGAGCTATGACTTAAAGGTTAAATCAGTTAAAAGTACCTGTTTTTGAAGAGAAGTTCAGCCCAGCATGATGAAGGGACTTAACCTCTTTAATACTGGTTCAGTGAATTGTGCTTTGTAGTGACCAGCTGCATGCTGGATGTCATTGCAACACATTGAGGACACTGAACTGTGAAGAGAGAGATTTCTCAGTCAAGTGTGTGTGTCTCAGCCTTTGCTGGGGTTCAGAGCACGTCTGCAGTTGTGTGGTAATGTCGGTGCGATGCTGGGTTAGGTGGAAACACGTGGGACATGCCTATAGGAATTGCAGCTGTTGTTTTTGAGGCTGTTGCAAATGTTCAAGTGTAGAATTAATCACTTTGACTTACTGATGATTTGCATCTTAAAGGTAATTTTACCAAGAAGGAGAGGTCTTATTCATCAAAGGAAATTCATTCTGAACTGACACAATCAGCAGATTGGCCCCACTTTCAGGACTGGCCACACAGTACAGCTGAATTGGGTTTGGGCTCTTTGAGCACTAAGGAACAAACTCTGCAGCCCCATTAGTTGTTCTAGTGCAATCTCTGTGTGTGACTAGGGTCATTTACTGAACTCTCGAGAAAAAGCTTTACCACGATTGAAGAAGTATCACTATACTCTGGAGCACCTTGTGTATCCTCCTTCAGGCACTGTAAGAGTACCTGAAGTGAGGCACTACAAAGTGTTCCTCCTGAAGGAAGATAATAGGCTGGAAAGAGGAAGCCATGATAGAAGAATATCAAGAACAAGGAGAATAAATCATATAGATAATGCTTTGATTCTTTTACCATGCTTTGCAAATGTACTTTTTACACTGCACAAGCAAGAGCCTGAGAGAAAAAGCCCTTCAGATCATCTGCAACAAGAGGCTGCTAGAGTGTCTTGGCTAAGCTAGAAATGGTGGCAGTGGCAAATACCAAATTTGGTCGCAAGAGCAGGTAAAAAAAATATGCTGCCTTTGGCTCAGGTAATTTCTGCTAAAAAAAACCCCCCAAATACAGCAGAAACTGCATATAGATGCACAAGTAAAATGGATTATGTTACTAGTGACCTTCCTATGGCAGTAATGCAAAGTTTCAGAAGTTAATAGCTGAACGTAGGTAGCAGAGATCACCTCACACTTTTCAGGTTAAAACCTTCAGCTCCCAATGCTTTGCAAGCTCTGTCAGCAAAATGTGTCTAATCGATTTAGTTTCCTGAGCTAGGAAAAAGATCCTCCTCCATGGACGAAGAAATTCTGGAAAAGGTTTGTAATTAATAGCATTAACCTGACAACAGATCTTATCTATATGTTGTATCGGACACTTGTGGTTGAACACAAAGGGTTTTATTTCACAAAGAAGACAATAGGAGAAAAAAAATGATGGGGGAAAATGATAAGTAGTCGAGACATTAATTTATGTAGTCTGAGAATCTGTCTAGAGCACATATTGTGTCTGAATAAATGGAAACCTGAGCCAACAGCTGCTTCACCAGAGCAGAACAGAGCAGCCTCTTTGTTGAGAGAAGAGATCTTGTGCTCTGACCTTTGGATGATCATGAGTCTTGTGTAACTCACTCACATCATTTGAGAAGTGAAAGATGTTGGTCTTTCCATTTTCTAGATTCAGAACTGAAACACATATCTCACAGAGGATGCCAGTAGTTGACTACAGCATGCCGACAGCAAAGATAGATAAAAGTAATTATTTGCACATGTTCTGTTGCTCAGGTTAACTCACAGCAAGGTTAAGCTTAATTTTTCATTGTTTAATACTCCTTCATAACACATTACTCTGCACATTCATTTTGCAACACTATCAACTTTTTTTTTTAATTGCCTATTTAAGTAGGGACAATTGAGTAAGATCTGACTGATGTGAAATGAAAAAGCACTGATCTCCACAAGAAGCTGGCTTATCTGGGCTCTTCTTGTACACGTAAGCAGTAATAACGCCTCTATACGCACATCAACATCTTACTGAATGGCTGATTTTATTGTTTTTCCAAAGATTATGTAGAATGAGACAGTTTTCTCATCTGCTTCTTCCCACGCAAGTTATTATCCCCTTGCCCAATTCAAATCTAAGAGGAATCGTGTGATGTTTTTGTTAGGTTTACATTATCCTACAAGCTATGCTGTAAGATTTCTAAATTAACACTGCACATCAACACACAAAAAATAAACTTCTCAAGGCAAGGCTTTCTCTAAATGTAGAAAGCAGCTGCCATAATAGGGTAGATCTCTTGCCCGATGCCTCTGCTTATCCTTGTAACAGGCATATTTATACTAAAGAATGAGGGGGAAAGGGAGACTCCTTCACATCACAAACTACCCACCCCATAACCCAGTTATCAGAAATGCTGAGACCATCTAGGAAAGAGCCACAGGAAATTTGGGAGGAGAGATCCCATAGGAGGTTTGCCGCATGTTGCAACTGCTACCTAAACTACATCCATCTATCTATCTATCTGTTTGTTTATTTTCCGAACATGCAAAGCAGTAATGAGATCTTGAAAGGTCAATGCGCAACGTCCTCCCACCAGGCACTTGCCAGATAAGCAATGCTTGACAAACCCACATTAACTGCCAAACAAACTTATGAGCAGCATTTCATAGTCATCCTCAACATTTCCATAAAACAGCTGTGGCAGCTGTGGTTTCTTCTAGATGAAAAGCATTAATCCACAGGGGTTTCAGAGAGCAGAGGCTTTTTTCGCAACCACATTAATGCAAGTGTCCTAGCATTTTCAGTTTGAATTGGAAAATAATATTATAAAATCAAGAAGTAGCTAATAATTAATGAGCAAAGGATATTTAGACCTACTTGAAACCCAGTCGAGATATCCCAAGACACAGTTCCTGTATTATACAGACAGGAGTCTCACCGGATCAGCGAAGTCCTAATTTTAACCTGCTGACAAGTCTATGGGATCAGCAGTAACACTAGTACTACAGCAACTGACTTAGGGTGAATCACATAATTGCTTTCTTCCCATTTTCACTGTTTGCCAAGCAGAGGGAAATACAATACTTATCTCTCAGATGCAAAGTCGGGACAAATTCATTATTTGGAGAGCACCTTGATGATCCTCGAGTCACAGGAGTGCTGAGTATGAAACAGCAAGCATTTGGTAAAAGGGGCAAAGGTCTCTGTGAAGATTGTGTTGAAAACCATGAAAACATAGGTTAGAGTACTACTCCCAAAGGCTTAACAAAGGATCGTGCAGAACCTGCTAACTTCGCTTAAGACAGATGAGACTCAGCCAGCGCTGGGAGTTGAGCCCAGAATCCCATTTATTAGGCCAGTGCTTTAATCAGATGAGCCACAATGCCGGTGGCTGGCAAGACCCACGCTGATGGTTTCTGCAGTGTGTGTGTGTGTGGGTGATCTCTTCTCTGATGATGCATGTTCCTGTCTCCTGAAGCCAAAGGGTTCAGCTCTAGCTAGCATCGACAGCACTTTTGAGGACTGGACTGAAATTATTACTCAAGTTTACTGCTCCCACTTCCAAGTCTCCTCTTTCTCCAGAGCCATGCTGACCTGCTTGCAGTTTGGGATTTTTACAAGCAATATCAGAACTCCAGCCTGGGCTGGTCCCTGGCTGGTCCCCTGTGTGATATCCTTGATGAGACAGAAAAGGTACAAGTCACACAGACAGGGACAGGCAGAGTGTAAGGATCAGGATTACACACGAGACAAATGCGTTGCAGACTACTTTTCTGCCTGTCGGTTGAAGGTATAAAAAGAGAAAGAGAAGCTTTGCCAGTTCAGCTAGAACATCATTAGCTTTCCTGATTTGTAATTTTAGTGTCAGGTGCTGTTCCGTTGCAGGAAGATTTCATGCTAAAAATTTTCATTATCTGTTAAGTAAAAATGGCCTATACATCAGGCTTTCTGATTTATCCAGCTACACAGATTCACATTTGAGAACTCAGTAACTTTGGCCATTTGCATAGCTCCTTCAGCCTTCCTGTTACCTCTAAATGACAGTGAAAAACGCCTCTCTTTCAGAAACATCCTGCCTGTGCACATCCTGTGCTCTGGGCAGCCTAAATGTAAGTCTGACCCTTGTTAAACAACAGGATCCTTCAATGCTAGTATCAGTTTATTTTGATGATGGTGGATAAAACTGCAGTTTGGAGCTTTAAAATGTGCCCACCAGAAGAAAAACAATGCTTTGTATGTGACATATGGGGTTATGCTTAGACACATCTCGTGACAGCCTTCTCCTGACTCTGGAACAACCATCAGAACGGTTCTGAATTCATCAACCCAAGGAGAAATTTAGACAGAAACATTTCCTATTCCAGTAGAACACTCAAGCTATCCAAGTGGAGAATAATCTATAAAGCAACAGCAGGATAGATATGGCCAACAGTCACTATTACTCATAAGTGGGGATGACATAAGTTTGTCATTTATGTCTATTGCAAGATAAGAATATGTTAATCTTTTTGTGTTTAGAATAAAGGACTGCATTCTCCCACCTTTCCACTCTTCCAAATCTGTACAGTTGCATCAGATAACAAAAGATACGCCAAACTTTGGGAGAAGATTGAAAACATTTAACAAAAGCTCTACCTCAGTTTATTTTCCTTGCAATGCATGACCTGAGAAAGACCAAATACAAAAGGTCACCCTTTGAAACAAGACTAGGATAAAGGTTAGCACAACAGGGGATTGCAAAGAAACGCCAGCGCTATGGAAGAAGAAACCCTAAAGGAGGTTCCTGAATGCATTAACCTAAACCCCTCACAACACAGAAACTAACATTTAGTGGAGAAGTGATTCTGGTGAGCAAATGACTGAACCAATTTTCACTTTCAAAGGGGAAAAATCCTCAAGTGTAAACTATGGGCAAGGCAATCCCCTCTT
>VYZW01007325.1:9613-34087 GCA_013401315.1 Balaeniceps rex | reverse complement strand
CCGGGTGCTCTCCATCCAGAGCCACGTCGTCCGCGGCTACGTGGGCAACAAAGCGGCCACCTTCCCCCTGCAGGTGAGCGGGCGCCGACGGGCCCTCTGCCGCCCGCCCCGCTGCTGTTGCTCGGCGGGGCGGCGAGGGGAGCCGGGCAGGTGGTGTGACGGCAGGGCTGCCCGGCGGGCTCCGGCACCCGGGCAGGCTCCTCCTGCCAAGCTGGGCTAAGGTCGGTGGCGGCTGAGAGCAGCCCGCCCGGGCGCCCTCCCCGCCCTCTCAAGTGCCGGAGCGCGGGGCCGAGGCGGGGGGAGCCGCGGGCAGTGACCGTCCCGGGTCTCCGCGCACCCCGGCGAGCCGGGGCCGGAGTGGCTGCGCCTCCCGCCGGCTCCGCGCCTCACGGCCCGGCCCGGTGCTCCCGCTAACATAATGTCTTCTTCCTGCTGGCTTCAGGCTGTGGTACGGCGAGGGTGGGGGGTGAGGGGAGTGCTTCTGGTGGGTTTGCTCGGCTTCGTACTGCGGTGCTCTGCGGGGTGCCCGTCGCCGAGGCGTGCGCTCCGGAATCGGCTGGGCGCTCCTGCGTGGAGGTCTCTGCGCTGCTGTTAACCAGCGAAGGCAGCTCGGTTATGGGTGTCCCGCGCTGGGGACGGGGAGCTGGGCTTGGTGCACTGGTGGCCTTGTGCTGGTACAAAGCTAAGCCCCGCTAGTCCTCGTGGGTGGTGAAGCTGGGTGAACCCCCCACCCCGGGGTTTCTGAGGATCTAGGGAAGCTGTGGTAGCGTGTAAGGACCACTTAATGACTGTACAAGGCTGGGCCAGAGAAACTGGCTTACATGGCCCGGGGCTTGAGGGTGTAATTGGATCTTGGCCTTCGTGGCTGGCATGTGCTGACTTTGGAGTTGCTTGCTAAGGTCTAGCTGACAGTGGGAAAACGGCAGTGTGTGTTGGGGCGAGCCTTCGTATGTCTCGCTGTTCTCTCTCATCAAGTGTCTGTATCGTGAGGGGGCTAATTTGAAGCCTTACCATCAAGAGGTCTTTGTTCCTTGACACACATGTGGCTGTACGAAGCTTGCTGTTGAAGAATCTCATTGCCAGAACACGGTGTGTTGTGACATTGGTTATCTTAGTATATGCTTAACAAATGATGGTGTAATCTACTTGACTAGACAGGAGAGATGGTATACTCTGATAAATGATGCCCTTGAGAGCAGGCCTGCAACAAGCTAACATCACACCCCCTTATCACCATCCAATTATAATGTAACCAAGCCTCTTGAAAGTTAGTATATGGTGAAGGGTGATGCACGTATGAAATCCATGTATTGTGGAAAAATCTCTTTATGTGGAGACCCATGCCTGAAAGGCTGTCACGATCTGCAGGCCAACTGTCCCTCCTTTCCCAACGGAACGATCTCTAAATTGTGCTGCCCTCCACCACCACCTCTCCCAGCTATTTTTGTGGTAGCAGAAGGGCACAGAGTAGTGCTTATTCCAGAAATCTCCAGTCTCTTAAATTGTTGTCTTCATTTTAATTCTGTGTCAAAGGTTCTCTTTACTTTTCTGTAACTCAACCTTTTTGTGGCATGTGAGCCTCCATGTGGGTGTCTGGTATGCGTGAGTGTCTCGTATGACTTGGCAAATCGGTTCCTGTAAACTATGACACTATAAACCACTACTGTTTAGGAGGCTATCACACTCACGCTGTCTAATGTTCCTCAGTGTATAGCGTAACAAGAAGTTGCTGGGGTTGGGGGAAAAAAGATAGTTGGGGAACAACTGAACTCCTATCACTACAGGCTGCGCTTGAGAATCCTATGTAGGCAACCCTTAATGAAGCTGTGCTTGCTAGAAAGTTACTTAAACCCTGGTTTTGCTAGAACATCAGATGTAGCAAGTTGCTACCAAGTGAAACTTTCCTTTTTTATGTTTTCTTGAATCAAGGAAAGGAATGACAAACCTGAGTCTATTTGTTTATATATATATATATATATATATATATAGCGGNATATATATATAAAAAAGAATGAAACCTGATGCTAGTCTTGAGGATGGGTGCAAATCTGGCATGCTTATGTTATTTCACGTTCTCTTTTTTACTTTGGTCTTCTGAACCAATAATGGTTAAATGAAGCTTCTTTCTGAGCTCATCAGGATTGAGTTTGCAAGGCAAGATGTGTGTGAGGTCTGACGGGCTGAAATCCTGACAGAGCAGTTCAGGCATCTGCATTTGGACAGCAGCATCCAAATAGAAAACCTGACGTGTTTTCACCTGCTGTTTGCAGACTTCTGCAAAAACATCAGTCATGTTTGAATGACTTGATCTTTGGTGGAAGTCTATGACATTATTATTTATTAGCAATAGCCAGGGTAGCACTGTGCACAGCAGAGAACTCTATAGTGTCCTTTTTTAACCAGTTGGTTTTGCTTTATGAGGCTTCCATTACACTAAAAGCTAAAGTATTTTAAAAGTATTTTAAAAGTAGGTGTGTAGAAATACTTTCTCTGTGAAGTATGTGGTAAATGTTTTCTATATAGCAAACACAGCAAGAGAGAGTTAGACCACATACTAGAGCGGTTATAATAATGGAAGTAATATAGCTGAGTGAGAAGTGCTAGAACCCTTTACACTGTTTCAGGATAAAATACGTTTAAGTAGTTTGAGATTCTAGATTAACTAATAGGTCTTAGAGGAAACGTGCACCTGGATTTTCCAGGTAGTAAAATGCCAGGAAGTGGACTGTCCTCAGCTGTGCTTTGAATTCTGCCTTGTCAAGAGTTTATTTTAAATAGTTTTTACTTGCATGGTTTTACTCTCTCTTCTGAAGGTGGTTCTGAATTATTTTTTAAATAGTCGTAAGTTATTTTACAATCCTGTAACCTCAGCAGCTTTTGGTATCAGGAAATGGTTTAGGATTGTCAGTATTTAAGAGAGGAAGAGCGGTAGGGTGTACGTTAACTTAGGAAGTTGCCACTGTCAGTCAGATAAATTGTTTTAAAACACCAAATAATGTTTCTCCTACTTGACTAAGGGTTGTAATAGTTTTTATGATATAAAATAAAAATGTATGTTTTCACTGTGCCATTCAACGTTACTTTTATCATATGTTCTCTTCCTTAGAGGGATCTCTTACTTGTTAATTTTAAATAACATTTTAACTTACCTTTCCTGCCCCACCTTCTAGGTAGGTAGAACGTGGCAATAAGTAAAGGGTGCAGTACCGACAAGCAGAGAGTTACAGTCGTCCTCAAACCACAGGGTGAATACACAAGGGCAAGCTCATTACTGTTCTGCAGAGGGACTTAATTCCGACCATCAGGAAAATTCTGGTAGGCAGGTGAATTTAAGATTCATATACTACACCCATCATAACATCAGCACTTGTGAATGAGTATTTCGGTCTGTATGTTCAGTCCTTTGGGCCTCTATGAGTTTCCAAGAGGTTTGAAAGTACAAGGAAGGGACAGGAGAAAGCCCCAGCCGATTTCGCCTGGGCACTGGACATTAGCATTTGGTTGCCACTGGACTAGGTTATACTCCTGTCTTCAAGCCAGAAACTGGTGATCTTTGCTTATATATAGGTAACAGTGAGATCCAGAGAGTTTTGTACTTTCTGTTCTTATCTTGTTTGATAATGCTAATGGGACATGATTATGTGTTTTTTTTTCTTTTTGTCTGCCCTAACACTCATAGAATTTGAGAAAATCTTGTCTCTGTTTTGAGTACTTAATTCTTGACTTCCTTTTATATCTGCTTGCCTTGAAGATGGAGCTAAAAGCATGGACAAATACCAGTAATTATTTGGGTCTGGAGAATGAAATCGTTCTGAATTGTAGGACACTACCATAAACAGCTTCTACAATACAGGATAAGATGGCCTTTTGAANTTAATTTTTTTTTTTTTTTTTTTTTTTTTTTTCCTTGCTGAATGGAAGTAGTTGCCTGTTCAGGTATTAATAAGGGCAGATGATTCTCACACTAGTCCTCAGTGATTCTCTCCTGCAAAAGAAACAACAAGTCTACATTTTTAGATCCTTCTTAATTGTAAAAAAGATGGGAAAACAACTTTTGTCAGCACAGATGGTAATTTCTTTGATATTTAAGGATAGTCTTGAACTGCATTGTTCAAGGCCAAGGGTATAATTTGCTTTCATATGCTGAGACCAAAACCATTATCAGCCTATCTTTAATGATTATCTGCTGCCCTAGCAAAAAAGTTTAAGGCACTTTTTTTTTCCCCTTTCTTTTGTTGAACAGTGTAGTCAAACAGGTAAAGTATTGTACAGAAGGAGAGATAGATAAAGAGCATCTTTTATTTAAGATGACTACTTGTTCTGTTTTTTGAAACCTACTTCTACTGTGTTAATTATGTGAGTCAGAAGAAGGATGAATCAGTCAAAAGTCTTCACAGAATAACGTTAAGAAATGTTCTACTGGCTAGCCCTTATTTTTGTTGCAGATCAAAGGCTGAAAAAGCCTAACCCTTAAACAAAAAATAAATACAAAGATAAAAGAATCTTTTCTCTTTGTAATACCCAAAGATTATCCTAAATTACATATCTGAAAAGAGAATTGTGGCTCTAGATTCATATTTCAAATGAAGCTTGCGGAAGCATGGTTTCCTTCCTTGCCCCTGTTTTTGTTCTTGTAAGAAAGGTAAACAAGGGATAGATGATTTAAAAAAAAAAAAAAACAAACCAAAAAACCCCAGCAAAACCCAAAAACAAAATCCAGAAAACCTCCTGACCCCTCCGGGAAGGCTTATTCACAGCTTTGCAAATAGCATTTTCTTGTTATGTGGATGTCAGTATGTGTAGTTGCAGAAGTCTGGTGAATACCACGTGCAAGGTTAGGCCCTGAAAAAGACTTATAATCCAAAAGGTCCTAAAAAGGTGGTTCCTGGCAGTCTGGATTCCTAGGAAAAGGCTTTGCCAGAACTTTCCAGAAGCGCTTGTCCATATTAACCCACCTATGAAGAAAGGATGGCTCTGGCCCTCTGGGAGCTCTGATGTACTGTGAGAACTTTGAACTTCTGAGAAGATTGTAGGAGAGGACTTTCCACCTGTATGGTAAGCTGGAAGGGGAGTAGGACAGGTCTGAGAGAGGACAAGAAAATGGAAAACTCCTTGAAGCTAAATAAAATAAAATAGGGATGGTGGTCACTCTTTCAGCTCTTAACATTGCTTGAAGACAGACTAGACTGAGGCAAAGAACTGGGAAAAATATTGGAATCTCACTTAACAGTAGCTATTTACATTTGTGTAGCACTGTAAATGAAAAGATCCCAAATTTCTTTACAAAATTCTTAAAGAAATCTTTTCAACTACTAATGCGAAATAATCAGTTTGAAAAATTAGGGTAACTTCAACCTGCCTAAAAGAAGTGCAGCTAGGCCTGCTGATGTGCTATGGACTCTAGACTGAGCAGAGTCTCTAATAAACAGAGCGCGGGACTGACTGAACAGTCATCAGAGGTCAAGTCTAAGTGTGTGATAGTAGTGTCTGTCAAGTAAGTGTGTGATAGTAGTGTCCATCACTGTTCCTACAACCACTTAATCGTAGTAACTTGTTAAATAAGCTTTTGTCATGAAAATACAGAAATGCTGAGGGATGTTCCCACAGGTCGACTGTATATTACAGCTGAAAAGCTGAAAAAAGCATTTTAAGATGCATTAAAATTTATTTTGCAGTGTGTATATGGGGCCAGTTGACCAGTTGCCATTTTAAACTTTTTAAAAAGGAGATGATAAATATTTACAGTGATTGATCATTATTATAATTTGCTAACTTTTTATGGTACGTTGTGAAAATTGGAACTGTGCAGACGCATAGACTGATATTTGACATAATATTTACACTGGAGTGTGTGCTGTAGTGAAGAAATAATAGCTTTTTTCTGGACATAAATGTAATCTTTTGATCTAACACAACACAGCAAAGTAGAAAGATTAAGGAGGATCCCATTTGGTGTCTAGAAGTACATGCAAATGTTTGACTTCAGAGCAAGCAAAACTGCCTTACCGTGATTCACCTACTTTCTTTGGAAAAAAAAATTTGAGTCATCAAGAAATTGCAATCTTATTAAAGGACTGGAAAACCTTGCCTAAAGGTGGCTTTGCACTGTTTGTATGGAGAATATCATGTACTCGGAGACTCAGTAGCAAGTGTTTACTTGCTTAAGGCATTTTTTTTATTAGGAAATGGCCTTATGTTCTATCTTTAAGCCTTAGATTTTTTTGATTGTTTGAATTCTTGCAGTTATTATGTCTTATTTCTGCTCCAAATGAAACAGTGGAGATTTTTTTTTTTCCTGTATAAACAAAAAAGGACAGACAACAGAGCAATATTGATCAGATTTCTGAAAAAAGTGTTTCAAGTTAAAGTTAATTTATATATTAATACGTACTGAAATAAATTAAAAAATAAAAGTATAATTTGAAATAATAAAATGAACCTTTAATTGTATGTATGAAGATGGTACAAAGATACACCTGATAAAAATGGGTGACATACAAAACTACTGATACTTCTGTAAAATCTCCTTTTTAGTAAAGTGTCGTCTCTTACTTTTCATTTTTTTCTGTTTATAGCCAAAATGATGGTCACCTTTCCTTGAAGAGCATATTTAGTCATTTTAAATAAGGATACAGCATTATCCATGGATGACTGAACACATGCCAAGCAGGTATTTTCAGCCTCTGTAGGCCGAAAAGATGCAAGTGGAAGTTCCACTTCAGTTGCTTGTGTTGTGTGGAAAACAGGCTTGAGTTGGTGAAGCAAGGTTAATGTGAGGAGTAGGGTGATAGTCCTGGTATATAAAATGTCAATTCTTCTGAAATTACTATGTGTGATAGAGTATGCACATGTATAGTAATCTATACAGAGGAAAAAAGTGATGAGGATAAAATTTGAAACATGCCAAGCAGACCCATGTTGATAGATAATGTGTGCCCCAACAGAAGCCAGATTAGTTCATCATCTTGTGGCTTGGCAGCAGTGGGGTAACTTGTCATAGCAAAAAAGTATTACTGAACTGAAATTTGGCTATGCTGAGCTACCCAAATTTTTTCAAGCCTTTGTTCAGGACTCGTATTTGTTGATGCTAATTCATCTGTGACACCTCTGAGCTCCAGTTCCCTTAACATCTGGAACAATTATCCATAGAGCAGGAGAGAGAATTGTGATATCAAAGCCTCTTACATGGTTCATTTAAAAAAAAAAAAAAAAAAAAATCAAACCACCAAACAAACCAAAAAACCAAACCTCACTTCACCTTCTGTCATCCTATGTAAATTTTAAGCATATGGACTAGTTTGGGCTGAGTAGAAATCCTTCCACGGTGATTCAACTTCACTCTCTTGGGAATGCAACGCACCTCTTGCCAGAGGGATGTGTGGGATTGAGGAGGTGCTAGAGCACATACTGAAAAATGGTAAGAGTCTCCCCTGTGGCAGAGCAAAAGCTGGAGAGCCACTTTCTGATCTGTAGATGCAGTTGTTACTGAAAACAGAAGTAAATGGTTTTCCTGACAAGCAAAACCTTTCCCGTCTGATCACAACTGTTCCCCTTCTCCCCACTGCAGGGTCCAGTCATGTTTTACCTCTCAGAAGAGGATCTGTGTGGAAATCTCAAGCAACGATGACACAGCTGTCAATGACATTAATAAGTTGAAGGGAGGAATCCATGGCAATCTTCAAGAATAGCATTCGTTAGGTCATCATACTTGAAACTGCCAAAGAAGTGAAGTGCTGGTCTGTCCCACAATATCAGATTAAGGCAACATTTTTTCCTCTTACTTAACTTGGCAGATTGATAGCTAATAAAGCCAACTATCTTTTCTTTCATACTCCCCTTAATAGTACTCTACTTTGTTTCTTGTTAACACTAAATGATTTGTTTTCTCCCTGAATTTTACTGTGTTTGTTCATAGCTCCGGTACATAGTCTGTCCCCATCTTCTGGAAGAGTAGAGAAAAAGAAGATAAGTTATAGCGGAAAAAAATGTTGGCTAAATTCTCAAAATTTTATACTGTTTTTGCAGAATTATACGCGGGTTTATGGTGATGTAAAGTTTGGCCTAAATCTAATCAATTAAAATATATATGTATTTTTTTATAAATCTGTGTATCTTCATGTATTTTACAACATTTGTTTTGGGTGATGAGTACTACTGAACAAGTTTAGGCTGAAGGAAAACTCTTTTTCCATCTGTCCAGCTCTTCACTGTGGTTACTCTCACTTTTCTGGCAGAATACAGCCCCTTTCTCATAGGGGTGGGTACCATGGAAAACACCTGGTGTTTTACCTGTGGAAAACACCAGACATCTGAGCAGCTAACAGAAATGGCAAAAAGTGTTTAAAAAATGGTTAAAAGTGAGGCCAGCAAGGATAGTATTTCCTGCAGCACATTAATTATTTGTTGTTGCTGTTTGTGGACCAGCAGAAGCTACAACCCGTGTCACAGCTCATTCCTTTTGTAGTCAAATATTGCTGGTAGCTTTATATTCAGGATGGTTGTTTCTGTTCTTAATGGTAGTTGGTGGAAGGAACGTTGTGCCTCTGCTTATTCATACAATGACCAAACAAATATATGGCAACTTAGAGTTTAAATTTGAGAGATTTTATATTGTCATCTGTCCTCTAGGGTATAGTTTCACGATCTGCTGGCTTCAGTAGCAAAGCGAGAGAGACTCTTGCTCTTCCTTTACCACTGCCAACTGCTTCTTCCACCTGCGCTATTTTACTGTCCACTTCAACTCTTCAAGTGTGGTGGGTTGACCCTGGCTGGATGCCAAGTGCCCACCAGAGCCACGCTATCACTCCCCTTCTCAACTGGACAGGGGAGAGAAAATACAACAAAAAAGCTCATGGGTCGAGGCAAGAACAGGGAGATCACTCAGCAATTACCGTCATGGGCAAAACAGACTCGACTTGAGGAAAAATCAGTTTAATTTATTACCATTCAAAACTGAGTAGGGTAATGAGAAATAAACCCAAATCTTAAAACACCTTCCCCCCACCCCTCCTTCTTCCCGGGCTCAACTTCACTCCTGATTTTCTCTCCCTCCTCCCGCCGAGCGGCGCAGGGGGATGGGGAATGGGGGTTGCAGTCGGTTCATCTCACGTTGCCTCTGCCACTCCTTCCTCCTCAAGGGGAGGACTCCTCACACTCTTTCCCTGCTCCAGCGTGGGGTCCCTCCCACGGGAGACAGTCCTCCACGAACTTCTCCAATGTGGGTCCTTTGCATGGGCTACAGTTCTTCACGAACTGCTCCAGCGTGGGCCCCTTCCACGGGGTGCAGTCCTTCAGGAGCAGACTGCTCCAGCGTGGGTCCCCCATGGGGTCACAAGTCCTGCCAGCAAACCTGCTCCAGCGTGGGCTCCTCTCTCCACCGGTCCACAGGCCCTGCCAGGAGCCTGCTCCAGCACGGGCTTCCCACACGGTCACAGCCTCCTTCGGGCATCTACCTGCTCCGGTGTGGGGTCCTCCATGGGCTGCAGGTGGATATCTACTCCACTGTGGACCTCCATGGGCTGCAGGGGGACAGCCTGCCTCACCATAGTCTTGTCCCGGGGCTGCAGGGGAATCTCTGCTCCGGCGCCTGGAGCACCTCCTCCCCCTCCTTCTTCACTGACCTTGGTGTCTTCTTCCTCTCACATATTCTCACTCCTCACTCCAGCTGCAGTTTGTGCTGAGTTGGTTTCCCCCCGCCCCCTTCTTAAATATGTTATCATAGAGGCGCTACCACAATCGCTGATGGGCTCAGCCTTGGCCAGTGGCAGGTCCATCTTGGAGCTGGCTGGCATTGGCTCTGTCTGACATAGGGGAAGCTTCTAGCAGCTTCTCACAGAAGCCACCCCTGTAGCCCCGTTGCTACCAAAACCTTGCCACACAAACCCAATACGTCAAGGAAAGTCATTTTGTGAGGCCATGTGGTAAACTGCTCTGAGAAGCCATCCAGGTTATAAATAACTTGACAGAGAGGGAAAAGAAGAAAATGTTTATTTGTCTTGTGAGTCAATTTCCTGATCCAGTTCTCTACACAGCCCCACAGACAGCTCTTTTGGCATAACTGAGGTGCCAGAGCAGGAGCAAGCCCCAGGCTCCTGCACCTGGCATCCGCTGAAGGAAACATTCCTCAAAGTATGCTGTTATCCAAGACATCTGATTGCTCTAAAGGAATTGGTGAGACATTTAACTGTTCTCTAGAAGCTTCACTCTTTCCCTGGTGTGGCTTCAGTTTGATCTTTACATAACGTGGCACCTCTTTCAGGGAGTCGTTTCCTGTTCCGTTTTTACAGGCATCTGTTATCTTGCAGTTTAACATCTAAAGCCTTGGTAGGAGAGTGGGATCCATTCGTAGTCTACATAAGCAGGCCAAATAAAGCATATGTGCTGGATAAAACAAATCTCTTTCTTGTAGGATAACTCCACCTTAGATGTACATAATGTGCTTGCCACTCCTTGCTAATGGGCTGACGGTTAGAGAGCTAGCTATCCAAAATATGAACAGCAGGATTAAAAATGAAAATAAAAATCAGAGGAAAAGAATGTGTTGTGGGATTCCCCTCCTATTTCATTCACTAAAATAAACAAGAGATTAAGTCCATGCCTATTGGACCTATTGCTGCTGTGTATGTCTGCCTCTCCTAATCAGTGTTTGTAAACTTCCTGCGTAGCACTGTGCATGATTCCAGTTGGCAGGAGTTTGCAGTGACAAGTATGGTGTTTTGTCAAATTACATCCAAGTGTAGAAGGAAGCAGCATGAAGATGATGAATCTGAAATTTGCAGTGAACCTGCAGCTTTTATAACTCTTCAAAAGAATACATAAACTGCAACTTCTCCATCTGAAATTAGTATCTAAAGTCACTCTTGCCTAACAGTAAACAGTCTCAGGTTGGGGGGGGAAATTTATTTCTTGGGTGGAAGGCAGTCAGACACCCACAGCACCACCTTATTCTCCTTTTTTTTTTTTACGTTTGTCCTTTAGTAGGAAGAACAAAGGGGGAAACAGAAGCTGTTATTTCCTTGTCTTCCGTTACCTTAGCCCTTACAAATCAGTGTCTTGCAGAGCCATCACTTGATCCCACACCAGATGGAAGGAATGACCTCCTGCCCATAGGAAGGTTAATAGAGCAGCTATACCACAAATATTTTGACTCTGCAGTCGGGTGGATCCTGAACTGAACTGGTGTAATGCATGGAGTGATGGCAATGAGCATTTGCATCTTGCAGGCACAAGAGGCTGTTTGTTTGAGTAGCCTATGAAAAAATGCTGATGATATAGAACAAGGAATTTCTTAGTTCTGAACAAAACGGCTTAGAGGGAATTTTGATAAAGGCGTGTATTTTATGTCATCTTAGTATCTTGCATTGAACAGTTAGCAATGCATACCAATCAGTCTGTCAGGGTGGAAAGTAAAACCAAGTGACCTGGTGGCATTTGCTCTGAAGCATTCCTGTGTCTCCAAGGCTTATTTGGAGGAGCATCTTTAAGGCGCTATTATCCTTACCTTGAATTTGGCCTGATTGTGTTTCAGATATGTACTTACATTGTGAGCCTTTTCAGAAAAATCAGGAAATAAACTATTTGAGAACAAATTCACTGCAGTCTCAGGGTGTTGTTCAGATGTCACGATGTTACAGCTAGATCATCCCATCTGCAAATTCTCAGTAAGTACCAATTTTGCCAGAGCGCTTTGACAAAAATTGCAGTCTGCTCTGGCAGAAGAGAGAGGCATTTGTTTTCTGCTCCAGTCATTGGTATGTCCTCTGTGGTGTGCAGTGCTGAAGTCAGCTTGTAAATCCTGAAAATTGGTATGCAGTTGATCAGAGGTAAAAAGGGAGTGTCACTCAAGAAACAGGCATTAGGCTACCTGCGGTGATCATCTTGTCTTGTTTTTGCTGATGTTGGGCTAGTTCTTGTTGGACCTGAGAACTTGTGGCCATAGAGCAACAATTAAGCATCAAATAAATGTGGCTTCAGTGTATATAAAATATCCCAGACTCCTCCACATCTAGCTTCCTCTCATGTATGTTCTTTTGTAACTGGAAAGCTAAGCTGGGAAGGAAAGAAAACAGTTTAGGAGATGCATGGAGTTTGTCTTGAGAGTATAAGAAGTTGAGGTGAAAGGTAGGTTCAGGTAGGGAAAGGCATGGTGGTCTGTGGTTTTTCAGGGTTGTTTTTTAGTATGAGGGTGAACAGTTCTAATCAGGTAGTTTGTTCGTATATTCTTGATTTTTTTGCGCGCGTGTGTATTGTTTGTATAGTCTTCGTATAGTGTATTTTGTAGGTTTTTTTAAAGAGTATAAAGTTCTCTCGTTTTTAACAAGTATCAGCTACTATCCAAATACTGGTCTTTTATATCTGTTATAGCCTTTCCTGTGTTTCCTGTGTCTGTCTTTGTCACTGGCAAAATAACTTTTTTTTTTTTCCTCAAGGTCATGTGCTGTATTTTTTATTGTCTGTTTTGTAATCGTCTGTTTCTAACCTAAGAATTTGAAGTGGCCTATTTGGTACCTGACTCCGGATTAATGAATCACCCACAATATCTCCAGCATCCCTGTTCCTAAGCTAGTTTATTTGCTCTTGCATTTCTATCCTGGCACAATATCTGCAATATCTTAATGATTTGTCTTTGCAGTGCTTTGTCAAATGTGGCAATAAAATACAGCTGTATTATACGTACAGAGTTCTCATTATCTACTTGGTATGGTTTATTAAAAGCTCAGAAGGAGAAAAAAGAGATTGGGTTAGTCAATAACAGATTCAGTTTGGTTTATCAACCCACGCCAGCAATTATGCCTGCTTCACTAATTGCCAGGACATGCCTTTTCATTTTCCCAAGTTCCTTTTCTCAAACTGAATTTGTGTTCTGGTTTTCTACACCCAGTACAATGTATGTTTTTTGATTCAGTATCAAATGGAAGGAGATGCAAGAGCTGGCACACAGTGACTGAGGTGCAAGCTGCAACTGGGAAATCCCTTCTCCCCCTCCAAATTAATTTGGTTACAGAAATTCAGCCTTTTTAAATATGTTTCTGTTCCATGTCCAGAGGAATACAGTGGAGC
This sequence comes from Balaeniceps rex, assembly GCA_013401315.1. Classification (NCBI taxonomy): domain Eukaryota; kingdom Metazoa; phylum Chordata; class Aves; order Pelecaniformes; family Balaenicipitidae; genus Balaeniceps; species Balaeniceps rex. The sequence continues at coordinate 21,028 of VYZW01007325.1, read as the reverse complement.
AATGATGTTCACTGGAACTACAGTGATGGCCGGGTAAGGTAAAGTTCCAAACTGTAGTACATAAACATCAGCACATACATGCAAACCCCTTGTAGTACAATGGATATATAAAGTGTTTCATGGCCTGATACAGAGACTTTCTTATTGGAAAGTATTGCTGCCATTGCTTTGCAAAAAAACCCCCCAAAACTCAATTACCCTGTTTGACAGGGTAATTTTAACTGTGGCATTAAAATGAATTCTGTTAATGACTTTGAGTTAAGCTCATTTTTAGTATCTCTAAAAAAACCTGGAAGGGATGGAACGGTTTTGGTTTATGTGATATGGTGATTTTTGTAGACAAATACAGGTATTACTGGCTAATTCAGTTTGTGGATTGTACAGATGCTCTGCTAAAAGCCAGCAGCTTGGGGACTTACCACAAGATTTCTTGAAAATTCTTCATAAATTGTGTCTGTTTAAGTCTCTATAACCCCCTTTATTCATGTATGTCTTTATGCTATAAAACTTTGTCCTTTGACTGATGCATCTGTCAGTGTTGCATTGCTACAAGAGTAATTTTCCTGTTGATGTAGGGCCTACCGTATGTGTGTCCTGTTAATAGCAATAAAGCCAGCTGTGATCTAAATTTGGATGAGGATGGAGGTCCTCTGGAAGAAAATATGATCATACAAAGGCTCTTCAAGCCTTTGATTGGTTTCATGTTGCTGTCAGGTACTCTCAGATAAAGGCCTTCTGAAGTTAATCAATGTGCCTTGTGCAGTCCTGAGCAGGGCAACTGTTTTACTTGCAGTACGTACATCGTGGTTCTGGTGGGCTGCTGGTTAATACTTTTGAGATGCTTTCGCCTCGCATGGGGCACCGGATACGCTCTGTTAGTATACCTGTCTGCTTTTAGCTTCTTTTTTTGACCCAGATCCACTTACTCAAGTGCCTTATGCCAACTCACCTTGTTGTTGAATTTCCTTATGTTAACGGTGTTTGTGGAGGCAGAGAAGTAAGACTGTAATTAGGCAATTACTAACTATGTTAATTAAAATTTATAGTCACAGTTAAGATGTTTGTGTTGGGATAAACTTCACATGTTCTTAAGCTTAATAAAAAATAGTGTTTTATTTGTATCTTGTGTGTATATATTAGAGATGTAGGATTTGCTCTTAAATATTAATTTCTGTTTTTTAAAATGCTTCTGTGTGCTTTAAATGCTATAAATCAAAGCACTTCCCCATTACTTGGAAAGCTTGACGGGCTCTTGAAACAGGACTTTTTTCCTTTCTGTAGAGCCCCTAGGCTTGTCATGTGCTTCCATTAACTTTTGAAAATTAAACACTACATTTTGTTTTGAGTATATTGGAAGGCTTCCATAAAAAGCCATTAATTTGTGGAGAAAAGTAGAGGTTTTTTGAGTCTGTTGCAGTTGCAGCAGCAGGTGGCATGGTCTGTGTTCTGAAAAACAAAGTACAAGACCACACGTATTGTACAGTACTGTACAGATCATGGCAGCACACACATAGAATACATATAATGTATACTTGATTCTGCACAGCTAAGTTCCCTAAGCTGTTCTTTGGCAGCTGGGGAAAGACCAGTGTCTTGTTCCTAGCTGTATTCTTACTGTGTGTGTGAGGAACAGGACATTGGCTTTTACATTTGAGTTCAAGTGACACTAGTTTAAGCACAATGCTTTGCAGAGTGATGGTGTCTTGTCTTTGTCACTGTTTACTGATAATACGGTTTCACATGAGCATAGCGCTTGTCCAGTTCACAGGCGTCTGTGAAGACTTATATTTTTAACGCTTTAAGGAGGCAAATGTGCAGTATTCAAAACAGCATTTATTTTTTACAACTTCTGTAACTGAACTCTGTAGTAGTGCTGTGTTTAAGATAGCAGGATGATAGACCATGTTCTCCAGATGCCTGCCTTCTACTTCTTTAAATGACAGCACAGTGGTTAGAAAGGGTCTGGAAATACAAAATGATCAGGAGGTCAGACTGTGATGATCTCGTGCTTTAGAACCTACATACCTTGATCAAGAGTGCAGCTAGCTGAGAAATCCTTCAGTAGCACTAACTGCTTATTTTTACCAGGAGGATGAGTGCATACGCTAAAAATTATGAGGGTAATATACTCTTTTAGAACTGGCTTAAACCAACATCCTAATATCCGTCGTGGTTCCTTACTTCTCAGTCTCTCCGCAAGGACGTGTTTTCTCTGCAGAGACAACCGCTCTAAACTCAGGCAAGAGATTTTAGTGGAGCGTAGGTCAGAGTCTGAGCCAGCTTGCAATAAAGACAAGCCTGACCATCACTTCGAAGTGAAAGCAGTGAGATCTGCCTGGGTTTCATGACTTCGTGAATCGTTCCTAGGCATCACAATTGACATCGTCAAGTAGGAAAGCAGCTGAAATTAGTGGTTGTTTCTGAAAATATTTCACATTCATGAAAATGTTTCTGCATGTTGAGCTTGCCCAGTAAAGGAAAACAAATCAGTAGCACAGCTGAGTTTACATACCTGAATCCTTGATTTGGAATCCTGCAGATAATTCACTGTGCTGCCTTTTTAGGCTCTATCTGGATGGTTTTGCTTCACTTGTCTAGTCTGTGTTAACCACCTTCTCGCTATTCTTAATATTTACTTCTATTTTGCTCTAATTCATCAGTCTGTTACCATCCGTTAGCACAAAGGACAGGACATACCTGGCTTGGATGGTTCATCATTTGAATATTAATTGAAACAGAGTCATCCTTGTTCCATAAACTTTACTTATAAAGCAAGTATCTTGCTACAAAGCAGAAGAGTTGAACTACAAGGAAGTTAAGTGTCCTAATACAATGCTGCATTTATGTTGGGGAGAACAAGACGCATGAAAGTCAAATCCTGCTTTCAAAAGTGGAGTCTCAAAGGTTCTCTTCTCCCGGTTAGCAGAATCTTGTTCCGTCTTTCTTCTTAGCCAGTGCCCTTTTCTTGTCAAACTGCATTTCCCTTGCAGATAAGCTCACGTTTTAGAGATATGAACCAATAAATTATATAGCAAGATTTTCACCTGTGGCACATTTGTAGCTCAGATCTGAATGTGGGGCTCTAATTATGCATACAATAAACCAGGTGCCTTGTGTTCACAGTAAAAGAATTTGTATGAATGGTTGGCTGACCTTGATTTGCAACTTCAACTTTTGATATTTTCCCTGGATTTGTGGTTTAACAAACAGTTTGGTTTGTGGGCTCGCTTGGGGAAATTGGTTTTGATGTGTTCTGGTATGGTAAAGCTAACATTTTCCAAAATTAAGAACTTCGAAGGAACTGGAGAGTTTGGATGGAAGGTCTCAGCTTTGTTTCATGAAATACAGATAGCAACCTGTGAACATGTATCAGGGGACATAAATACTACGGAAGAAACATGTATGAAGTTTACAAAGACTGTTTTTATACAATCTTTTTTTTCCTTGTCTTCCTCACACTGCCTTTTTTTTTCCCCTTACTCTGCCTTTCTCTCATTGTTCCAGATTTTTCCTCTAACTTGAGCTGCAGTACTGCTTTGTGGTTTTAGTTTCAAACCTTAAAATGAAACGCCACCGGAGGCATAAACCCAGTGCTCAAAGAGGGAAATATGTGCCAACCATGTTGCAGAATAGAGAGGTATTTTTAATTGAATTTCATTCTTGCAGAACTAGGTCATTGTTCTCTAAAGTTGTCTAAATTAAGTACAAACTCAAACATTCTAGTTAAATTGGCCCACTGATCATTCAACAGCAAAGGGCATACCATCTTTACTGACAAAGCTGGCATAGTTAATAGTGTAAACACACTATTACAAGGTTTTTATCCTTATAACCAGAACTTTAGGATGGGTAGCAGGTGATTATATTTTGTGTAATTTTACACATGGAGTTCTACAATGGGTAAAGCTGAGCTTTTTCTATGTAGCAGTATCATCGAATGATGGAGTAACCCAGGCTGGGAGGGACCTTGGGAGGTCCCCCAGTCCAGCCTCCTGCTCAAAGCTGGGTCAGCACTAAGTTCAGCCCAGGTTGCTCAGGCCTTTGTCCTCTTGGGTCTTGAAAACCTCCAAGGTCAGTGATTCCACAGCATCTCTCTCAGCCCCTCCCAAACCTCTCTTTCTCTAAATATGTACATACAATGCATTGGAAATTGGTTGGTTGGTTTGTTTCTAATGTTTAGTACCCAGGAAAGCAATAAAACCTAGTTCAGTTCAGAAGTTCATGTAATTCAAGTGACAGTTTTTCTCGCACACTTAGGAGATTTAAGATATTTATAGTTTTTTTAAAAACTTTTTTTTCCACCAAACTCAATACAAGCAAGGAAAAAACTTCTTGAGTACTATAAAGTATGTGATACTTTTGAAAATTTACTTTCTTTCCCTTGCAGAAGCATAGTAAAGCTGAAATACAAATTTTAAACAGAAGCAGTTCAATAACAGCTTTTCACATTTCTCTAAGCATTTCTCAAAGTAAATAAAATTATTAAATGAGAATTCATATTAATATTTACTCTGAGGCAGAGCTAATCTTTGAAGTGAACAGTTTTCAGTCTCAAGTGGTGTTAACAATCAAATAGCAAATAGGATTAGGAGGTAAAAATGAGTGCTTTTATTTGTCTCCAGACCATTGGTACATAATGTAGATTACACAAATATAAACGTAAAGCTTAGCAATCATTAAAACTGAATTTGAGACATTGCATTTGCTTCAAAATCTTTGTGTTAATTTCTCTGTTGCTACACTCACAATTTTCCATAATGTAGAATAGTTTTCTTTCTCTTGTTTTACAATCCCCCCCCTTTACATAACAGGCACAACTTAGGCTGTCCTCTTGAAGGAAATGTATGTTTGTAATCTTTCATTTCTCACAATCTTAGGTATTAGTTCTTCATGGTGAAAAAATAGCATGTTTCAGTATATGTATGATTGAAATATTTTCTGGAAGGGAGAGGAAGAGAGACAGTAAATTTTAAACAAAGCTCTAATTCATGCGTTAGCACAGTGGCAAAGTCCAAAAGGTTGCATTTTTAGAGGTGAACCAGAACGGAGATCTAGCTATATGTATAACCTATATAACCCAAGACATTTTCTGTCTAAGTCTTTATGTTGTTCTACTAGTAAAACAACTGGTATCATTTGTAAAATTTGAATCCTGAAGGAGATCCATTTTTTGGCTTCTTATTTGTGGCTTGGTGGCTGGATATAAGTTTAAATGACTTCTGTGCTTTTAGAAAAACTAGGCTGTTGGTCCAGTTTTCCAAAAAAAACCCAACACGTTTAGCGGTTGTCCATGTATTTTGAAGTCTCTTCCTTTCGTGTGTGTTGATTTTTCCCTTGAGCACTTGCTCATTCGAAGATGTGCATTTCAATAGTTCTGTAGACTAGGTGCCTGCACAGGTGATGCACCTTCTCTTTGCAAGGCTGGGATAGCACTTTCTACACTGTGGGAAGAACTGGATGATTTTTGTCCCTTTCTGTCAGTTATTTGTGAGGAAGGGCTAAGCCCAGTTTGATCTCATGCATAATGTTGGAGTATGTGTTACATGTTAGCTGTTTCTTCAAACGCATTCTGCTCCAGTGTGTGTATTTTGATTTAATCTTCCAAATATTTTTGTGAAATGTGTCATTCAGACCTGCCAGCCATGCCTTCCAAATACAAAACTCCTCTGATTTTGATGTTTTGTGATTTATTTTTAGAAATGTAACAGCTCTGCCTCCTTTGCTTGAAGGTACTTAAAAAATATGTTGGAATCGCCCGTTTTCCTCTGAGACTTCAATCACGGTAAATGTCACTATATGATGTGATATAGGCAACCTTAATTTGGGTCTTAAGAGCAACATTGTTTGACATGTGTTTAGACTGGAGGCTGAGATATTTAGGATGAGCTCAGTTATCTTTTTCCTTTGAAGAGTGCTTATCATCCTTACCCAAACTGGCGATGGGTTTAGATTTGCCCAGGATTTGCAGTTCTGTGGGCAAATGATATTTATACAGAATGACAGCAGAGGGAGAGTGTGGAAACCAGGAATTGTTCTCTACTGGAGGGCCTGTAAGAGAACAAATCATCCAAAACGGGATAATGGTAACGTAGATGATGTGGGTCCCTGGCAGCTGGAGCCATGGACGCTTCCAGAATATCTGCCGTAACCTGCATTTCCAAAACCAGAGGCAGGAGTATCACCACACGACCCTTTCTGTAGGGAGCAGGGGAAGTAACACAGGTATAGACTGTTTACAAGCTGGTATAGAGAAGCAATAAATTAAGCATTATTGTGCGTTTCTTAGTAAGGTCAGTCCTCAAAGTGTGCAGAGAACTGTGGACTTCAGTGAACCATGATAAACCATTACCAGCTTGAATTTGTTCTCTGTTGACTGAACGCCACAAAACTACTATATAGATCTCATTTCCTTACCATTTCACGTGCAGTCTTTAATGAGTTATGGCATTTTGATTGCTCACAACATAAGGAAGGGTGTTGAAGTGACAATTTAACTGGCATCTATATATGTACTTACTTCAGAAACATGGAGAGGTTTGTTTCTGTATGTAGAAAGAAGGTCAGTAACCAGAGTGGATTGATTTTTAAATCCATGAATTAAAATAAGTTACTTAAATATGTTTCATATCAACAAGCAAGAAACTTGATATAAATAATTGACTTTAGTCCTGTTTTAAATTTGTACTTTCTAGTCATTTTCCAAGGAAAGGTTGATTCTTACTGGTTTATGACATTGGAAAAATTGTTGATATCCAACTAAATGCATAATTTTGGGTGATATTTGGTACTTTTGTGTGCAAATATGAGAGGCAGACTTTCTTTTTTTGTATGATTTATCTGATTCAATACGTTTGCTCTAATCTCAATTTTCTAGGTCTGTACATGCGAAAATCATGTATTTCTAATTAGGTAGTTAATTTTCACTTAAGATTTATTTAACCTCTGGTTTGGGTAGAATTAATTAAATTTAAAAAACCTCAAAGCCCATGCTTCTAGTTAGCATTGCCCAAGAAATTAAAAATATGAGTATATATTAGAAAGATTTAACAGGACATCTTTTTAATATATCTCCCTTTGTAAGCAGGGAAAGTATTCATCATTCAGTGAATCAGAAATGTGTGGTACTTTAGATATTCAAGGATGATAGTTACTAGTACTGGTTTTTAATTGTTGGTTGAAAGAGGAAGCTAACACTTCCTTATCCACTTTAAATGATCAGGTTGTTAAAATGAACTATGCAAACCAAAATTAAGACGCAGTTTTCTCTGTAGTGTAGAAGAGATGATTGCTGTCAGAAGCTGCTTTTAGCACTTCAGTATACCCTGTTCTCAGGTCGCCTTCTGATGATTAAATTCCTTGAGACTTTTCAATGCAGTTTGCCTTGGTAGCCAACATGTACTGGCTTAACATGACTTCAACATTCCTTTTCATTATTTTAATACTTTATACTGAGGCCTAGACCTCAACATCTGTTGTTCTCATTCCAAAGGTAGTACTAATTAGGAGTTTTAGTTGTACTTCGTTATATAAATGACACTTTATGACTCTTAATTACTCTGTGTTTTGATAAGAATCTTTGTAAAAGGAAATTCCTTGAAGTAGAGCAACGGTGGCTTATTTTGAGGGTTGAATCAGAACTAGAACATTGTGTAATTAGGTGTGTTAGACTATAGTCATGTACATTTATTCAAAATAAAACTTCAGGCAAATTTCAAACTCTGACACAGTAGACTAACAGCATTAAGTGATTGTTAGAGCTTTAAAAAGCTTTTTAGCTTGTTTTGCACTGACGAGAAAGCTCCTTTGCTGAATTTGAGCTGTCTGTGACTTTTCTTGAGTATTCAAAAGCACTTTCTTTAACTCTCTTTTACTAAGTGTACAGGTAAGCTCTTGGAGACATCTACATGTCAGGTTAGAGGTGGCCTCCCTTGTATTTTCCCTTCTGCTGATTGAAGCAGATAAACTGGTGAAAACAAACCAAAAATACCTAATCCTACAGAAAAGCTTGTTGAGAAATCAAATGATAGCTAGTGCTGGTGGAGACAATAAAGAAGGACTGCTCTTTTCTGGTGACCATCAGCTGGTATAGTGCTTACCCGTATTATAAAACAGCCCTCCCTACAAGCAGTTGTGCTCTTCTTCCCTAAAGCACTAGGTGTAAACCTGATTAGCTAGTAAATCATAGTAAGTGTGTTCTGTAGTGTCAGGTGTTTAATAGTTGGAGAGATGTGATCTAAATATTGCACAGAAATGGATAAATTCACAATTGTTGCCAAGATGTTTGAAGGAAATCAGAACTTCCTAGGTCTGTTCATTGAAGGGAGGGGAATTGAATGTGGAATGACAGTCTTGTTAGAAGCAGTATTCTCATTTATTTCTTTGAGGAGCATGTGCAAACATCAAGGTTAAGGTCATAACAGTATTGCCATGTTCTCACCCCTTTCATTCCTGGGTCTTTAAAATAAAAGCCACCAAGGTGAAACAACAAACTGGGGTGAGAGTAGAAGCTGAGGTTAATTTTAACTTGATCAGGCTGAGACAACCCACCATTCTGTCTATCATTAATGTAAGATTACTTTGCTTTCTGGTTAGGAATGAACAGAAACTTTTGTTATATATTAGAATCATAGAACAGTTTGGGTTGGAAGGGACCTTTAGAGGTCATCTAGTCCAACCCCCCTGCAATGAGCAGGGACATCTTCAACTAGAGCAGGTTGCTCAGAGCCCCATCCAACCTGGCCTTGAATGTTTCCAGGGATGGGGCATCTACCACCTCTCTGGGCACCCCATTCCAGTGTTTCACCAGCCTCATTGTGAAAAATGTCTTCCTTATATCTAGTCTAAATCTACCCTCTTTTAGTTTAAACACTTGCCCCTTGTCCTATCGCAACAGGCCCTGCTAAAAAGTCTGTCCCCATCTTTCTTATAAGCCCCCTTTAAGTATTGAAAATCTTCAATAAGGTCTCCCCAGAGCCTTCTCTTCTCGAGGCTGAACAGCCCCAACTCTCTCAGCCTGTCCTCGTAGGAGAGGTGCTCCATCCCTCTGATCATTTTTGTGGCCCTCTTCTGGACCCGCTCCAACAGGTCCATGTCTTTCCTGTGCTGAGGGCTCCAGAGCTGGACGCAGTACTCCAGGTGGGGTCTCACCAGAGCCGAGTAGAGGGGCAGAATCACCTCCCCCGCCCTGCTGGCCACGCTTCTTTTGATGCAGATTGAAAGAAGAGACATGTTCTGCGAAGACCTGTGTGGACTCTGAGCTGTAAAACGACAGAAATACAGCGCCTGCAGGCAGAAGGAAAACTACCTGTTGCAGCATGTACCTCCATCTTGTAACAGCGCAGGGTTTGAAATAAGGGGCTTATCACTGAACGGCTTTCATGTGCAAGAGGAATTACGTGCGCAGGGAAACCCTAATGTCTGACACCATACACCCAGAGATTTTTAATGTATGTGAACAGGTTGCCTTCGTGATGAAAAGGGAGAGGCGTGCGTCTTGGTGAAAAACGTGACTGGCAAAAGCTTCGTTTGTTCACTCCCCCTCCCCAGCAAATTGCCTGAAAGGGGATCATAAACAGCGACGCATCGTTACTATTGTCTCCCGGTATGACTCACTGAGCTATATATAGCAGCTCATCTTTTGAGGAGAATTCTTACTCAGAGCAAGTAGGGTGTGGAAACAAATATTAAATGTCAGACTGTTATGTCACTGTAGCATTAGAATTTCTTTCGTGGCAGATAAAAATGTCTAAAAATGGCTTGGAACAGCAATACCTGTCTGTATTAAGCAGGTATTGTGAGGTTAAAAATCCTCATTAGTTTTCTCCTGATTCAGTGCTCTTATTTTCATAATATTTATCTCTTTTTGGGCAACAATAATATGTTTGTTGATTGCACTGGCAAATTCTTTGATATTTCAATATTTGGATTGCTGGTAATGCAAGGTAGCAGGTGGCTTTTGGAATATGCTTTAGGCTTTTTTTACTTTGTGTTTTTAAGAGCTCTCTGCCTTTGATTGCCTAATCATGCCCCAAATTAATCCTCTGTGATTTCTTCCTATTCTCTTTTAGTTGTAAAGAAACTGCTTGTGACATCCAAGTATGGCTCATAACATTGATCCCTTTTAAGATTCTTCTGTCCTCCTTTTAGAAAGATTGCCTTTCTGGAATACTAACAGCATCCTCCCTCCATATTTTGCATTAATTTAGTACCTTGAAATTTAGACTGCTTTTCTTGCCAGGAAAGACTAGCCAAGGCTTTCTTCAGGGTTTCAGTGATTGCTGCTGGACCATCCTCTCCATCCTTATCCCCAGATGAACTCTAGCCTGAGGATCCAGAGCTGTTTTTCTGGTGCTGTTGCAAGCATCACTTTTGTTCCACGTCTGCTGCTGTAGTAGAGTACTGCGTTGTTTGTTTATGTTGCATGTATGTTGACTCAGCTTTCACTTCAAAACAGCGCTTGAGATTTTTAAATATGCACTGGGAAATAACAATCCTTTCTTGTGTTTTGTGATAACATATGGACAAAGCTGTGTTAGTAAAAGAAATATTCCTGTGTTCTGTTACAGGTTTTGGGATTTGAAGTTGATACGGTGAACTCTGTCCAGTTTTCAAACCACACAGGTAAAATTTTACATGTGTCTTCAGATGCCACTCCACAGTCACTCAGCCCTACTCAACATGTGGCTCACCTCATCACATGACAGTGGAAAGGAGATCGCTCTTATGTTTTCACTCACATTTTCAAGATATAGGACAGAAATGTAATTTTTGTTTTTTGATTCAAGTCTCACAGAAGTCTGGATTTGGGATTAGGACATGATATGATGTGGTAATGTCCTGCTACTTCAGAGTGTGAGTTTCTTTTGTTAGGCAGTAATCTAATTAACTCAGACAGTGAAATAACACAAGTATGGCTGACCTGGTTTTGGCTGGGATAGAGTTTTCTTCCTAGTAGCTGGTATAGTGCCGTGTTTTGGATTTAGGATGAGAATAATGTTGATAACACAGGGATGTTTTAGTTACTGCTGAGCAGTGCTTACAGAGAGCCAAGGCCTTTTCTGCTTCTCACCCCACCCCACCCCACCAGCGAGTAGGCTGGGAGTGCACAAGAAGTTGGGAGGGACAGCTGGGACAGCTGACCCCAACTGACCAAAGGGATATTCCATACCATATGACGTCATGCTCAGCATATAAACTAGTGGAAAAGCTGGCTGGGGGTCTGCTGCTTGGGAACTGGCTGGGCATCGGGCAGCAGGTGGTGAAAAATTGCATTGTGCATCACCTGTTTTGTATATTCTTTTTTCATATTATTATTTTTTCTTTCTTTTCTGTCCTATTAAATTGTCTTCATCTCAACCCACAAGTTTTACCTTTTTTTTTCTTTTTTTTTCCTTTCCTTTTTTTTTCTCCCCCCCC
>VYZW01007324.1:0-10048 GCA_013401315.1 Balaeniceps rex | reverse complement strand
ATAAAACACTACATAGATGGTTTAGCATAAAGGGGTAAAACTTTGAAAGCATTGGCAAAAAGGCTAAACTCGATGTAAGAGGAAAAAAAGCTAGAAAAAGTGTAATATGGCCCTAGCATCCTGCCAGAAGAGAAATACAAGAAATCTTGTTTTCTATGAACAGGAAGAGGGCAATATGGCAACAGATAGTTCAGTAAGAGTAATTAATAATAACCATGGTGCAAAATAACTAGCATTCGTTAGTTGCAGGAATGAAGAAAACCTGCACCTTTGAGCTGCTGCAAATAAGAACAACAGACTATGCATAAATTCAGAGACAAATCAGAGAAAGAAATCAAGGATAATCCCCAAGTTATAAACTTGTCCACGTGGCAGGATGGAAGAGTCATTAGAATTAACACACTATAACTAAAGAGCTTTGAAGGAATGACAGAAGATCAGCATAGCTATATTCACAGTGCCTCTGATGCAAAAAAAAAAAAAACCACCACCCTTGTTATCTTAAGGAGTAAAGAAAGTTTTATTCTGCTGGTTTCTCTGAAAAAGGAAGCATATACTGTAACATATGACACTATAAACTTATTTAAAACCAAACAAGAAAGAAGAAAATTAAGTCTTACTTGGTTCTTTTCACTTTCATATTTCACAAGTTTATTTCTCATGAGTTCTTCTGTTTCACCTGTTTTAGCGTCTTGTTTCCTTAAAGCCTTTAGAGGGGGAAAAAATATATTGTGAACTTCATTATAAAAGTTACAGAAGTCTTCTCTGTAAGTCTGTTAAAATGAAAGTATCTGCTGACATATTTAAGAAAGAAGATCTAGACAAATGCTTTCTGTCTATGTCTAATATTTCCATGTCGCACCAATGTATATTGTTATGAAAAAATAAATACAAGTCTGTGCATAAACACACCCATGCATAGAACAGGGCCAAATACAAAGTAAAAAATACAACAAAAACCTAGCGCTAACATCCTTCCGATGTATAGAGCTCCAGACACTCAAGGCTGACCCCAAACACTTTGAGACGAAGTTCTAAGAGGCTGAAGAGATCCCCTACAGATAAGCTATGAAATATCAGATTAAAAAAATACATTCTCTAATATAAAATATGCATGATATGAAATACAATGCACTGTAGTAAGGAAAACACAACCATAAGGTTGTGTTGGAAGCCAAAAAAAGGAGAAAGTTATTTTTATCTGAATCTGGACAGATGCTTAGAATCGCAGTATTAAGACAGAATCAACTGAAACTTTCTTGATCAAAAGTTACTGACATTGATGTACCCTACTGGGGTGGAGGAGGGAAATCCATAGGGACTTTTCCTGTCCCCCCTTAAACTGAAGTATCTAAAAACATGTACATTTTCTAAAGCATCTTACAAAAATTAAATTGCCTTGAACATCCATTTCAAAATCTTTTCCCTCTGCAAACCAACACTATTTGCACAACATAACCCATCACTGGCAAAGGAATGCATTAGACATCACAGACATTAACAGCACATACAATTTGCAACACACACAACCCAAGTTTGGATATCTCAAGCCATAACAATGTCATTGGCTCATCTTAAATATCACTTTGAAACACCAGCTGAGAGAGATCACTAGCCATACTGATAGAATTTGCTGTGAATTTGAGTAACTGTTAATAAATCTTGTTTCTTTGCTGCGCAGCACAATCAAGCAGTTTCCACACTAGCCACAAGTCAGTTAGAGACCTTAGCATACACTATCATCCAATATCATGAAGCATAAGTACATCTATTCCTTCCACCATTACTTGCTAAAACTACAACAGAACAAAAACAGACACACATAGCCTGTCCAGAAAGAAATGTCTTTTTCCCAGTCTGTTCTTCCTGAGCAGCATTTGTATTTTACATTTTAAAGGAATACCTCCTTAAACAAATATCCCTGAAATTTGTCCCTATAATTAGTGCAATTTAATTCAGTTTTTGAACATCATCTCTTCACTGTATACTGGGGAACAATTTCACTGTATGAAAACAGAAGGCAAGATATTAATCAACCTCAGTGAAGTCAGGCATTCAGCTTTAGAAGTTTTGCTTTTTAAAAGCAACTTTGTGGAGAAAATAAATGCATTTATATACTTATCTCAGTCTTATATCCTCACCTCAGGAAACATAAGTGTTTCAGTATATGTTGGACTGCTTGAACAGTTTACACTAAATACTGAAATTGTAGAAGATATTTATCATAACTATGCCACTGAAAATATTATGCTACATAAAGAATAACACTTTTAATCTTACTGATTCATAATCAGATAGTGTAAGATTGTAGCATATCTAAGATATTTCTCTAAGTATTCAGTACTGATTCAAATCTATCATTCCAGCCAGCTATAAAACTCAACACTGCACACAGACCTGACACACTCCCATTTTACTCAAAAAGACTCGAGGGAGAACTCCTAAAACCCTACATGAACAAATAAAACCCCAAATCAAAGAAGATTATGACTTCAGCTAATGCCGTTATTGCACGAGGTTGTTTTGGGTTTTTTTGGTTGGTTGGTTGGTTTTGTTTTGTTTTGTTTTGTTTTTTTAAAGGTTACAAGTACCAGTTCAGAACAGTCTATTAGGGATATATGATGTGTAATAACTGAAATTGACCTTCATTTTTACTAGCAAAATTAGAAGCTCTGTTATATACAATCAACTGTATGCCAACCTTTTTTTTGGCACTAAGTTCATAATTAATATAGGACCAAAAATGCGTGTTTTCATGTGCAGATTTTGCTAGAGATGTCAGCATGATAAGGAAAATGTTAAAGCTGTGCTGGAATTAGAAATACTAGGAAAATTTTCAAAGATTTCCTTACTAAAAGCAAAAAGCATGTCTCTGCATCAGTAGTACATCCTAATTCCCAGAAATTAATATGCCATTTCAACTTATCAGGATCACTGAATGATATTTAGGCTACTAAATAACAATAACTTCAAATAAAAAGGCAGACTTTCCTATCACTGATACTACAAATATGATGTTTAGTTTTATTTTCTGTATATTGTAAAAAAAGCCCATAATAATTTCATTTTTAGAGGAAAAAAAGAATTCATATATCTATATATATCAGAGCTAAAATACTACAAGAACATGATGTTACAATAAATTAAACATACCACATGTACACTGCTTCAACTGTGAAACATGCATTTTTCCAGTAAGTGCTAGGTAGGCAGTCAGTTAACCAATCAAAATCAAATTAAGTCAGTTAACCAATCAAAATGTCATTAAGAAATGGAAACATCTGGTCATCCACAGCCAAACAAGCATCAGCTGTTACTAACGATTCATAAACTACATAGGTAAAAGTTAATTCTATGTTTTTCCCTCCTTCTTGTACTCCTTTTTAAATAATTCTCTCTCACTGGTTTGTGCCATTCTTGTTTTTTCTCCACTAAAGGTTTCTCTATGTAAGGCTTCTCTTGGTAAAGGAAGGGCTAAAGAAAAAAAATACCATGTAAAGATCCAATTGATTCTTTGATTTCATTTGTAGTGTCCAGAGAAGGGGTTGGGTGAGTCAAACAGTCAAAAGTGGGAACTAGGAAGGGGATGCTGAGGACAGTGGTTCCCAACACACGTTCCTCCCTGATGGCTCCCAAGCAGCAGGCAGATGCTGCCCAGAAGAGCTCTGCCTGGCAATGCTGAAGCACCAAGGAATGGGAACAGGCCTACAGCCATTAGGATTCACCTTATTCAAGGTCTTCCTCTTGAAAGCATTAGTGCCCAGGTTGGCCAGGAGGCGGCTGGCAAGGACGTTGATAAGGCCTTGGAGGAGGCCACAAGGAAACAGAGAATTTCCATGTAAAGAGGTCTTCACAGCATGGTTTTGGGATGGACCAGCTAAATGTTACACTGCCTGCCTGTGTGGTCAGAAACAGGCTCTTGTCCCTAACATGCTAGAGGAACTTTTTATTTGACCCAGAAGAGTAATTCTTTGACCCAGTAGAGAAATTCTTACAGCTCTTTTTAAAGAGTTCACTAGCATAAGAGAGTATTAGAACACTAACATAGCTGGTATACCCCAGCTGAGCGTACCTCATCCATACACAGTATATCGAACCCCAAAACTTCAAGTAGATAAAATAATTTAGTCTCTGCTAGACAGATATTTTTTCTTATATATGGGGAAAACTATGTGGAGCCCTCTGTTACAACAGTTCTCGATCTTTGCAACTTTTGAAAATCTTCCAATAGCAAATCATAACTTTTACTGCAATAAGCCTACTAACTTTTCTTAGGGTTTGGGTTTTGTTTGGTTTGTTTGTTTTTTTAAATAAAACCAAATTATTTGAAAGTAATGCACAGACCACAAACTGAAATTTGCTCTTTCAAAGTAAGACTGATCAGTGAATTATAGTCATACTAGCAGAAATACACAAGCAGACCAGCCTCATGCTATATTTTAAAATAAGGCAAAAATGTACCACAACCTAATCTGAATGAAAATTCTTTCCCTAACTTGCTACATTAGCAGCTAGCATGGGTCCGAGTATGCCACCTAGACACACCAGCCAGGCATTTAAAGACAGACTGCCTAGATATTTCAGTGACAGATATGTATGAGACTTGTTTGTGTTCCAAGACAGAGTCAGATTCAAACTACAATCAAAACAGAAACCATTAGCCAGAGGTGTGTCCTGGTTTCAGCTGGGAGAGAGTTAATTTTTCTTCCTAGTAGCTAGCATAGTGCTGTGTTTTGGATTTAGTGTAAGAAGAATGCTGATAACACACTGATGTTTTAGTTGTTGCCAAGTAGTGCTTAGAATAGTCAAGGACTTTCTTTTTCAGCTTCCCATGCTCTGCCAGGTGCACGAGAAACTGGGAGGGGGCACAGCCAAGATAGTTGATCCAAACTGACCAAAGGGCTATTCCATACCATATGACGTCATGCTCAGTATATAAACTGGGGGGAGTTGGCCGGGGGGCAGCGATCGCTGCTCGGGGACTGGCTGGGTGTCAGTCAGCGGGTGGTGAGCAGTTGCATCACTTGTTTTTTTTCCCTGGGTTTTGTTTCTCTCTCTCTCGTTCTCCTTTTCATTGCAATTTTATTACTATCATTATTATTGTTATTTTATTTCAATTATTAACTGTTTTTATCTCAACCCGCGAGTTTTTTTTGCCCTTCTGATTCTCTCCCCCATCCCACCAGGGAGCAGGAGGGTGAGTGAGCGGCTGTGTGGTGCTCAGCTGCCGACCGGAGCTAAACCACGACAAGGTGGCATAGCACAGAGCAAAGGGGCAAGTATCAACGATGCATTAAAACATCCAAATGGCTTAGAGCACAGATCAAGTTTATGTTTGTCCAAAAAGATCAGAGATAAAGATGTGCAAAAAGAGAATTTTCAATAATGCTTTTGACCGTCAGTCTACCCCACTCTCTGTTGAAAGTCCACCAGCCTCCTGCACTTCACAGTATGCGCAGTGGAAGGCAAACAGAATTTAAGTAACCAGTTGCACAAAGAAAAAAAAATGCTTCCTGGCCTATCCAAGTTATTAGCTTAAGACATAACTATAGTTATTGCCTTACCACAGTCAGTAGGTTCAAAATGTTAAAGATGATTCTGTTCACCTAAAGCATGCAAAGCATGAACACACAGACTCATTTTACTAAAATCCAGGAAGCCAAGCACAGGAATTAGTAAAGCTATCCAGGACATCTAATGTGTATAAAAGTTCTTTAAAGCCCATTTTTAAGAATGACACTTGATCTTGTTTTAGAAAATGGATACATAAATGCAAACAGTACAAGGTGATGGTGTCTTCATGTTCAAAATAAAGCACTGAAGAATCTCAAAATAGTTTTAGTTCACACAGCAAATATATTTTGTTAAAGCATTCCATATATACGTGTCAGTAGCACTAGCAAGATGAGCATATTTGTTCTCCTTTCTAATCAGAAACGCATTTGTATCAGGAATATAGAAGAAAGTGAAGATGTATGATTTGCATGAATTTCTGTTTGCTAATTGCAATTTTCTAATTTGCAGTAATTGCTGTTTAAGCAGATAGTGTTTAAACACACCAATACACACAAAGTTAAAAGATACATAAAAATGTAGAGAAAATAATTTTTATCCACCTACACGCAGTGCATACAGACTACAGATTCAAAATAATAATGCAAATTTAGATGTTAAAGATGTCAAACTTTCTTTATGGTCAGTATACAACTAGATACCATCTTCGTTAATAATCAGTATATGATTATAATAATAGTGCAATACAAATAAAAAGTTTGTACATCATACAAAAGACAGACAGAAAGACAAGGCAGACAAGAGAAAGAACGAAACAAATGTATCCGTCATGTTCAGTTAGACCCTGAAAATATATAATTTAATAATTGAGATTTAGGAAGATGATTCTCTTAAGATGGTAAAATACTGACAAGCAGTGGTCAGTTATGGGCACTGCACTTTCCTTAAAAATAATAACTATTAACATTTAAATCTCACAAGATTTCTTAATTAAAGCAACTACTGATCAAATCCAAAAATCAAATTTGAATTTGTTTGGTTTGAAATCTGTAACAGGCAAACTAATGAAAAAATTGTCTCATTACATAGTGACAAATGCTTTAAATAGCATTTCTTTGCAAATCATTCAGGCTGTATTACATGACAGGATTTCATAACTCAGTCCAAACCCTACCCTCCTTCCTGTAATGTTACTTGGGAAGCATCCTGGAGAAATAAAAGAGGACAGAAAAAGACTTTAATAGAACATTACATCCACGCAATGATCACCAGAAGACTGAAGCCACTGACAGAGCTATGAGTCCATCTAACTCATAACTCAAATTACAAAGGACAAGAAATAGGATAACAAACTAAAAAGCTCCTCTTAGAAATTATGTAGAAACATGCTTCATCCAAATAACAATTGCAGCAAAATAGTTATTTACTTTATTCTCACTAGGGTATGCAAAAGTACACAAAGCAATTCAAGTACATTCTTTCTAACATGCAGAAACTTAAGCTACAGAGATACACACCTGGCCCTAGGAACATTTGTATGTTATAAAGACTATTTCTTGATATATTCCTCAGTATATACTGTCCACATGCACTTCAAGTTCTCAGATGGAAAACTTTCTCTCCTAATCAGTATCTGCAGGAGGCATGTCTACCCTTCCTTCTCCTCTAACATGCTGTATTTGTATAAATGGAGGACCATGTCCTCACAGTCCTTAATCCCAGAGTTATTAAAAGAAAGGGGCAACAGAAGATGATGAGCAATGGAAGACAAGGGTCAACTGCCTATCAATCCTCAAAGAAATTCAGGTTAGTGATAAGCAACATTCTGTTCTTAACAGACTGCCCATACACATATTTACATGGGTGAATCCAAGCATCCCACTCCAAATGGAGCTGGGACCAAAAAATTCCAAGACCATCACTATCCAGGTTAGTATTAGTATTGCAGACAAGTATCATTAAAGAAAATTAGAAAGTGAAACCTAAATTGCTACTGTCATCTCCAAGCCTTCTTGAAGAGAACCAGCACAGATACTTATTAGAGTTTACTGGCTCAGGTCTACCCCAAATGTGTTCATGCTGCACCAGTGGAGGACATCTCATTTACTGGAAAGCAGCTTGGCTGCTTCTTCTGATACTCCTGATACTTCAGGCCATATATAAGCCACCACAACAGGAACAGCTGATTAAAAAGCCAAGCTGCAGAAAGAGGCAACTAGCCTCTCCCTATGTTGATTGTGTTCATTAAGAGTATTTTCATCTACAATGTCCCCTAAGAATCTTCGAGTGAATACACAATTGTATGGATGTACTGAATGAAGAGATCCACCTTTTTCAGTAGCCGGTCCTCAGCATCATTCTGTATATCCCATGAGAGATTAGAGCGCATTGATGAGACTCTTGCAGACTTGAGAATAGCATCTGCCATAGCCAAGTATTAAAGCAGCATGAAAGAACATATTTCACAATAAGGAAGAAAACCAGCAATGTCATATATTGTGTTAAGAAGTTGCTGTTCTTAATGTACAATGTAGTCACACTTCAACTGTAAGGCAGTCAAGAAATAAGTAAGCTTCCACACTGGAGTTTCTGAGAATCTCTGTTCTTGAAAATTCTGTCACCTATCATGCAATCTTTGTGGCAAATACTACCAACAAGTGATGGGTGATCAGTAAGAAAAAAGTTAAATAACATCAGATATTTTACACAAAATCCAATGATTCTTATCAGGAATTGTATTATTTTCTTTCTTTTTTCTTTTTTTTTTTTTTTAAATAATCACCTTGTAGGCTTTGCTGAAATTGCCTACTTAAAATATAGGATATTAAAAAAATCATAAAAAATGGTCTAAACTATATAGTTTTTCTAACAACTTTGCTCAGAGATCTTTAAAGCTGAGTTTAATCTCGTCTATAGTACAGAAAAATAAAAAATACCTTAGCAAAATACATCAAACAATTATGTTGATGCAAGCAATGAATAAATCAACAAGAAGCCACCTACTCAGCTTGAAAATACATTGTTGAAATAACAACATTTTTAAACTATTCATATTCATAAATTTTAAATATTTCATAGTCATAAATCACATTATTCATTTTATATGGTTTGCCATACTGAAGCTATTCATCTGTAACACCACATACAAAGAAAAAAAAATGAAAAATCAAAAACCAGAAGCTCAAAAACTCAAATCTATTACACCCAATTCTCACACTGTTTTGGTGTTGGCATTTTTTCCTGTTTGTTTTTAATTTGAGATTAGATCAGTTTTAAACTTTTTGCCTCCTTAGACGTTCTGATATTCCTATTTCTTCTATAATTTATATTCTATAACAAAGTAATTTTCTTCACAAAGTTTTCCCACACAGCAACCTCTCAGGACAATAGTACACAGAGGCAGCATGTACAGGATCCAGATTGTTTTGCTCTCCAAAACAAGTGTTTTTCAAAAGGTAGGGTGCAAGGTGGTCCAATTTGCTAGTGTGAGAGCTAAAGATTGCTCAGCCAACTGTTCAAGAGATGTTGAACTATTCCTGATAAATACAAACACCACCCAGAAGTGAGACCATTTTCTACCTGGAGAAGGACAAATTAACATGAATGTTCAATGGGGAAGGAAGATGGGACAGCTGGATGGAAGCTTGTAATAAGGGTCTGAGATCTAAGGACCTTAGCAATATTGGAGTCTAAAGACATCTGGCATGTAGGAAGTTGCAACTCTGTCACAAAGGTGTTCTCCAAGCTGTTAAGACAGCTATGAGAGAAGTAGCAGGAAGAGGACATACTGTTTGTTGCTACTGGGAGCGTAATAGAAGTCTGTTTCAAGGGCGATACTGTCTCTATATTCCACTGTAATCTGTCAAAGAAAGATTGCTTAATATCTATTGAAAGAAGCTCCCTTCTACGCTTGTCATCTGACACCACCAGGTTCTATTTTGCATGTTAAAGGTTAGAAGCTCCTGAAAAATCCATAATTCATTGCAACAGGGGTAATCTATGTTTTATTAGGATTCCCAAATACAGTGACAAGAGTCCAAGAAATCCACAGTCATGAGTGAGATCAGCCACCCAGAAGGCCTATTTAGAGATATGAGCCCATGCTTGACAGAGTGAAGATAATCACCAAGAATGCAGCAGCAGCTATGAATGTATGGCTTGTGGAATAAGCCTGTTCCAGTCAGGATTGGCTCTGAATCTTGGTTTGGGCAAATTCCTAATAGTAAAAGTTTACCAAGCAGACTAATAGGTGTAGAGCTTTCCTGTAAACTGAGAATGAGGACTATATATTGAAGTTTTGAACAGTGGTGTCAAAAAAATCTTTTAAATAGAAAGGGGCTCCTCGAGAAAAATAATTTACAAAAATATGCACGGAACAAAATAGAATTTGCAGGAGAAAGGATTAAAACGTCTTCATCTACTGTGGATACATTCCTAGCAGAACGAGGGCATCAAGTCCTGATAATGAAGACAAAGTAGGCTAAAAAGCAAAGTAGTTATTGAAGGTCAAGTATTATATAGGTTTAGAGAAATG
>VYZW01007323.1:0-14889 GCA_013401315.1 Balaeniceps rex | reverse complement strand
GGGGGGGGTAATATTTTTAAATGTCCTCATTTCTTGTCTACGAGATCTGAGAAAAGGTGTCCACCCTCGTGTAATGATATCAACAAAAATTTATTAATAGTTATCTTAGAGATAAATTAAAATACAAATAGCATTCTATATTTCACCTGTACAAAGGAACATCTGAAAGGGGTGGCAAGGAACAAACACAAACCCATAAGATTAGGCAGCTAACATCTTTACAGTGCACCTTCATAAGCATTTATTCTGTTAGTGGTAGCTCATCTGTTTCTGTAAGAGCTTCTGGTTTTGCAACAAGGAACTCAACACCATGCGATGCATAGTTAACTATATAGACAGGCAAAATAAAGCTGTAAAGCAGAAGCAAATCTGCATTATTGAAACATGAGACTATAAGTAAGAGTAATGCTCTCAACTTTTGCAACATCACAACACTCAGTACAGCAACTAAACATCAAATCTCATTAGTGCTGTTGCTTTAAGCCTTTTCATCTAAAGTAGATCCTGAAACAACACAAAACTTTAAGAAAAGTTGAAGTAGAGTGCTATTTTAATAGGATTTTCAGTAACCCGGATTATACATAATAGAAAGTAGACGTTACAAGAAGTGGCTTAGAGGTGCCACTATAGCAGTACTTGGTATAGCAGTATATTCATTTACGTGGGAGAGGAAAACACTTTTTTTAGTCTATGAGTCCGGATTGTTTAATCTCATCATAGAATTTCAACCATAACCTGAAATAATTCCTTCAGTGTACAACTGTAGTGTACCCCTTAAAAAAAGAAAAAGATTGAAGCAGGTATGAATAATTTGTTCTTTTGGTAAAATGCAGTGGCAGGCTGGTAGAAATTTAACCATTTGGGGATTAAAACTAGCTAATACACAACAGTGATGAAAGCAATGCTGGCATTTGCAGTGTTTTTATAGTCTATTGCTGTTTCTTTTTGAAAAGAAAACTTGAAATGTGAGCAAGTTTTCACTGAGTTTTACACAGAATAATTGAACAGAGCACAACACTTTTGCTAGAAGCAAATCACTAAAAGAAGGGCATTGAAATTAACCACTGAGAACAATATATATATGTAGAGGGATGTGCATTGAAAGTGTCATTTCCTTATGCTAATTAAACATGTAATAAAAGCAGGCTAAACATTTCAGCTTCATTCATAGAATCTATTTTACAACACATTACATAAAGTTAATCTAAATCTATCTCTTAATTGTAGCAGATGCAAAATTAGTGAAAGCTCATCCTTTACTTATTACAGGACTGCCCTCATGTTCATAAATACTGGCTTCAAGTGACAGTTATATTATGCAAAATTCTCAGTTGTAAGAATCCTGATAGAAGCCTCACTGTTTTTACTGGGTAATAAAATGCAAGTCACTCTAGTGGAACCTTTAGAAGAAATTTCTTTAATATGTCATTAACACTACCTCATAAACTAAATTATTGATTTGAAAAGGGTACGAGGAAAACTCCATGCATTTCCTGCTGGACAATTTACATCTAAGAATGCAGAAATAAGGCTGACAGCAATAAATTCATCAGTCTTTTTTAACTTAAGGTATTTCAGAAAATAACATTCCAATTTGAAAGGCAAAAATAACAGAAAAGTAATTTTATCATGAAAACTTAAGAGACATTGATGCCAGAAAAAGATGATTGTTTCTAAACCTGAGAACACACAATGGAAGAAACCTAGTATCAGTTCATTAATATTACACTGTGAGATTATGCAAATAGAAATGAGCAGAGTTTAATGAGAGTCCAAGATAGTGGAGAAAAGCTGGAATCTAAACAGCCTCCTGCAAAGTTTAGATCAGCTTCACTACTTTTTCCAATTGCATCATGCCCAGAAGAACTCTTGCAAGACTAAGTGGCTCCTGGAGAGTCTGCCTGTTCCAGGTAAGCTCCCGAGACATTGGCGAATGTACAATGAAGTATTTATAAATCCACTGGAATCACGATGGACTCTGAACTGTGCCTCCCATAAGTACAGCTCTGAAAGCAATCCAATACTCCAATGGTTTAAAACTGGGATGTTACTTAACACAAGGATCTCACTCTGACATTTTGAATATGAAAAGTGTAGCATATCCATTTCAATCCAAGAACAATTTTCTCAAAATAAAAAGTCTTTTAAAATAGTTACACAAATCATCTATATCTACATTTCATTGGAAGTAAATAAGTTTAAAAATTAAATCAATGCAGAGCATTTTAATCTCTTAGCAACTGGATTTGTTTTTTAAGATTCAAATATTGATTTTCTGAATACTATACAGATTATTTTGTTATTTTCTCCCAAAAACATATTGGTCATACTTTTATCTCTATGATGCCTGATTAATATTGGTAAGAAATATGAAGCTTCAGATTTAAACAATTTTTCACTTACGTGCTAGAAGGAAAACACTGGAAATATTTTTTTTTTTTTTTTTAAGGATTTGATAGTATGACTTTGCTGCTGTTCCAATGTATTGGAGAGACTTCTCAGGAAGTTTAATTTCTAGAAGTAATGTCACATTCAGCTTTGGTCAAATGCTGAATTTTGCTGTACTAGCTGGATTATTGATAATACTATCTATAGGGCTATATATTTTCTACCTCTACAGTGTCTCTATCTGAAGCCTAACATGCTGCTGTTGTAATAGGATTTTCTGTCAACATACTTTCCAGTACACATTGTATCATTATCTTACACATGGTTATAATACTTCTAGATCTGAAAATACATTTGTTTCCCCCACTGACTATAATTATTTTCCCCTTTTCAAGTTATCTTTAAAACTGTTAAAATGAAATGGGAAATGTATTTTTGTGAAACTTTAAACATTTTTAAATAAAAACAAACCAAACTCTCAATAGCTTGCATAGCCTAATTAAAAACACTTCAAAAAAGTTATCTGTAACATTTTTGTACAGACACACAGAGGAACACAGAAAAAGCAGTCCCCGCCATGCCTGCACATACACACAAAGAAGGCCAAAAGCTCCATTTGGACTTTAACTTCCATTTTTTGAAGCACCTCCAACACTTCTTAAATGATTCACTGAATATAAGACTCCACTCAATATATTGAGTTTGATATATCATTTATTATATGTATTTACTTGTTTTATGCTGATTGTGAATCATTAAAGCAGAGTCTGTATTCCTGTTAACGTGCAGCTCTGAGTTTGTACTGTGGCTATTTTAGTATACCACGTCATGGCCATGATAGCTTAATGATGTTAAATAATTTTCCCAGCTGTATACCACAAACTTTTTGCCTTTCTCATAAAAAAACCTGTATTGCATACCCATTTAATGCACACTGTAAACATGCATTAAATCTGGAAGTCTTCCTCTATTTGTCAATATTAATATTGAGTTTAATATATGGAAAAAAATATCCTATGAATAACTACATGATTCCTGAAAACAAACATAAAACCAAAACAGCTTCAAGGTGATGGAGACAGTGTTCCATTCGAAGTATATCTTCACGTTTTTATGGCCCAGAGCCCACCATTTTGCAATTCTTACCACAGCTGGTTACGGTAACTTAAAATATTTTTCCATCTTGCAATTAAGAAACTATTAAATATTGGGACATCTTAATAACTCTCTCTCATTACCACATTAGAAATCATTATTGTCACCACACAGTATAATGTAATGCTGGATTAATATAGTGGAAAATTGCTAATCATATAATAACATTTCAATGTTTTTACTACATTAGCAAAACTGATTAAGGATAAAGTGCAAATAATAAATAAGACACAATTTTATAAGCAAGGAGAAAATTACAAGCAAAATGACAGCACTGAGAATGCTGCCGTACCCGATAATATAAATATCAATTATGTTATGCTTCTGGCTAGAATTTAAAATACTTCAGAGTTGCTGATACACAGCACTTTTGGAAATCTGATCTCTTCTTCTATGTCTTAAATAAAACTAAAAATTGTTATGGCCTTTTCTAATTGCAATGGAATTCGCAACCAAATGGGAATTATTTATAGGTTGGAAGCCATCTACAATTTTAACTTCTGTTAAATTGTACACATTTTTAAGCACTACATAATAGTAAGAAAGCTAGCAGATAATTTCAAGTTTCGGCTAGAAAATAACTGTCTAATTTTAATAATCCCCTGTAGCATATTTAGATATTACACTTTTGACTTAGTATGCATGAAATGGAAAATAACAACAGGATCCAATTTCTGTTAACATCCAAGTAGTTTTTTCTGAGGACTTTCAAGTGTTCACAAACACTACTTTTAAATTAAAACATCCTTTTTTGTAGCATGCAAGTTCCAAAAAGCATGATGAAACGCGAGATTACAATACAAAAGCCTATCCCTTTTATCAGGCTTCATTTTGCATACTCTTACAAAATATGAAAGAATTATTATAAACGGATTCATTAGTTATTTAAATATTTTAAACAGTGCATATCACTTCAAAACCAGTTAACAGCATATATTCAGATGCTTCTGTAATTTCTTTTGATATAAAGAATGCAAAACAGAATTGTAACACAACTGTTACTAATTCTAGCAAGTCTACTGCAATTCAGTTTACAGACTTGCAAAATGAATTTGAACTAATCTGAATTAAGTATAACTAATATGACTTAAGTATAAACATAACTTTAACAAATATTTAAAGGTAATCACAAAGTGCCACTTTAAACCTCTATTAATTTCAGTAAAGGTGTTTTTCAAGTATTGAAAAGAAGAAAACATGGTGTCGTGGTTTAGCCCCCGTCGGCAACTAAGCACCACGCAGTCGCTCGCTCACCCTCCCCCTCCCCGGTGGGATGGGGGAGAGAATCGGAAGGGCAAGAGTAAGAAAACCCGCGGGTTGAGATAAGAACAGTTTCATAATTGAAATAAAATAATAATAATAATAATAATTGCAATGAAAAGGAGAACGAGAGAGACAAACAAAACCCAGGGAAAAGAAAACAAGTGATGCAACCGCTCACTACCCGCCGACCGACACCCAGCCAGTCCCCGAGCAGCGATCGCTGCCCCCCGGCTAACTCCCCTCGGTTTATATACTGAGCATGACGTCATATGGTATGGAATAGCCCTTTGGTCAATTTGGATCAACTATCTTGGGCTGTGCCCCCTCCCAACTTCTTGTGCACCTGGCAGAGTATGGGAAGCTGAAATAGAAAGTCCTTGACTAGTGTAAGCACTACTTAGCAACAACTAAAACATCAGTGTGTTATCAGCATTCTTCTCATACTAAATCCAAAACACAGCACTATGCCAGCTACTAGGAAGAAAAGTAACTCTAACCCAGCTGAAACCAGGACACATGGCAAAATGTTTTCTTTTCTAACTCACAGACAATAATACTAAGTTAACAGAAGTGAAATTTTGATATCCCTTTGCTTACAGAGTCTCTCTGCTGGATTTATATTAAATTACAGTACTAATTAGGTAAGTTTCCACTTACAGTACTATACTGTACTTCACTACACACCTCAGTCTCAGAGTCTAGGCAAGTTTTTGGCACTCAGTTACCATTAGCAGTTAACTCAAGTTCCACAGAATGCTAATATCCATTGCGTAATGCTCTCCATTGTTAAGGAACCCTCTCTTCTCACTTGATTTTAAATTAGAGAAGAAAGTGGAGCATGAATGCAGTAGATTGGGAATTTCATTTAATTCCATACAAGATTTGTCATTAAAAAGGTACTGTCTCCCTGAAACCAAGGCATAGTGCAGAAAGGTTTCTTTATTTGACAAGATTTTTGTCAGGGAAGATTGCTCATGATGAAAATGCATTTCCTCATCAGAGAGACCTGAGCACACCCAAGAGTTTTGTTGCAGATCACCTAACTACGGTGTTGAGAAATGGCAAAGCACATTCTGAATACAGGTCTTCTGTATCCCAGTGACTGCACGGACTACTTCAGTATTCCTGGGATTGACTATTGATTATCATAGAATCATAGAATAGAATCACAGAATCATTTAGGTTGGAGAAGACCTTTAAGATCACCAAGTCCAACTGTTAACCTAGCACTGCCAAGTCCACCACTAAACCATGTCCCTAAGCACCACATCTACCCATCTTTTAAATACCTCCAGGGACAGGGACTCAACCACTTCCCTGCACAGCCTGTTCCAGTGCTTCACAACCCTTTCGGTTAAGAAATTTTTCCTATTACCCAATCTAAACCTCCCCTGATGCAACTTGAGGCCATTTCCTCTTGTCCTATAGCTTGTTACTTGGGAGAAGAGACAAACACCCACCTCACCACAACCTCCTCTCAGGTAGCTGTAGAGGGCGATAAGGTCTCCCATCAGCCTCTTCTCCAGACTAAACAATCCCAGTTCCCTCAGCCACTCCTCATAAGACTTATGCTCTAGACCCTTCATCAGCTTCGTTGCCCTTCTTTGGACACGCTCCAGCACCTCAATGTCTTTCTTGTACTGAGGGGCCCAAAACTGAACACAGTATTCAAGGTGTGGCCTCACCAGTACCGAGTACAGGGGAACAATCACTTCCCTAGTCCTGCTGGCCACACTGTTTCTGACACAAGCCAGGATGCTGTTGGCCTTCTTGGTCACCTGGGCACACTGCCGGCTCATATTCAGCTGTCGACCAATACCCCCCAGGTCCTCTTCTGCCAGGCAGCTTTCCAGCCACTCATCCCCAAGCCTGTAGCATTGCATGGGGTTGTTGTGACCCAAGTGCAGGACCCGGCACTTAGCCTTGTTGAACCTCATACACTTGGCCTNGCCCGAAGCCCATTGATCCAGCCTGTCCAGATCCCTCTGTAGAGCCTTCCTACCCTCAAGCAGATCAACACTCCCACCCAATTTGGCATTGGCTGCAAGCTTACTGAGGGTGCACTCGATCCCCTCATACAGATCATTGATAAATTCAACAGAACTGGCCCCACTACTGAGCCCTCAGGAACACCACTTGTGACCAGCCGCCAACTGGATTTAACTCCATTCACCACAGCTCCTTGGGCCAGGCCATCCAGCCGGTTTTTTATCCAGTGAAGAGTACACCTGTCCAAGCCATGAGCAGCCAGTTTCTCCAGGAGAATGCTATGGGAAACAGTGTCAAAGGCTTTACTAAAGTCTAGGTAGACAACATCCACAGCCTTTCCCTCATCCACTAAGTGGGTCACCTTGTCACAGAAGGAGATCAGGTTAGTCAAGAAGGACCTGCCTTTCATAAATCCATGCTGACTGGGCCTGATCACCTGGTTGTCCTGCATGTGCCATGTGATGGCACTCAGGATAATTTGCTCCATAACCTTCCCTGGCACCAAGGTCAGACTGACAAGACTGTAGTTGCCTGAATCCTCCTTCCAGCCCTTCCTGTAGATGCACGTCACGTTTTCTAACTTCCAGTCAACTGGGAACTCCCCAGTTAGCCAGGACTGCTGACAAATGACTGAAAATGGCTTGGTGAGCACTTCTGCCAGGTCCCTCAGCACCCTTGAGTGGATCCCACCTGGCCCCATAGACTTTTGTGTGTCTAAGTGGTGTAGCAAGTTGCTAACCATTTCCCCTTGGATTACAGGGACTGTATTCTGCTCCCCATCCCTGTCTTCCAGCTCAGGGGGCTGGGTACCCAGAGAACAACTGGTCTTACTATTAAAGACTGAGGCAAAGAGGATGTTAAGGACCTCAGCCTTTTCCTCATCCTTTATTTCCCCCCACATCCAATAAAGGATGGAGATTCTCCTTAGCCCTCCTTTTGTTGATAATGTATTTATAGAAACATTTTCTATTGTCTTTTACATCAGTAGCCAGATTAAATTCTAGTTCTTCGGCCCTTCTAATTTTCTCCCTGCATAACCTCACGACATCCTTGTGGTCTTCCTGAGCTGCCTGCCCCTTCTTCCAAAGGTCATAAACTCCCCTTTCTTTCCCATGAGTTCCAGCCAAAGCTCTCTGTTCAGCCAGGCCTATGTTCTTCCCTGCTGGCTCATCTTTCAGCACATGGGGACAGCCTGTTCCTGTGCCTTTAAGATTTCCTTCTTGAAGAACATCCAGCCTCCCTGGTCTCCTTTGCCCTTCAGGACTGCCTCCCAAGGGACTCTGTCAACCAGGCCCCTAAACTGGCCAAAGTCTGCCCTTCGGAAGTCCAAGGTAGCAGTTCTGCTGACCCCTCTCCTTACTTCTCCAAGAATCAAAAACTCTATCATTTTGTGATCACTATGCCCAAGACAGCCTCCAACCATCACATCACCCACAAGTCCTTCTCTGTTCACAAATAACAGGTCCAGCGGGGTGCCTTCCCTAGTTGGCTCACTCACCAGCTGTGTCAGGAAGTTATCTTCCACACACTCCAGGAACCTCCTGGGCTGTTTCCTCTCTGCTGCATTGTATTTCCAGCAGACATCTGGTAAGTTGAAGTCCCCCATGAGAACAAGGGCTAGTAATTGTGAGACTTCTCCCAGCTGCTTACAGAATATTTCATCTGGCTCTTCATCCTGGTTGGGTTGTCTATAACAGACTCCCACCACATATCTGCCTTGTTGGCCTTGCTCCTGATTCAAATTCAAATTCAAATACAAATACTCCCTACCCCACCGCCTCCCCTTCCTTGCCTATCCCTTCTGAAGAGTTTATAGCCATCCGATTGCAGCACTCCAGTTGTGCAAGTCATCCCACCATGTTTCCACGATGGCAACTATATCATAGTTTTCCTGCTGCACAATGGCTTCCTGCTCCTCCTGTTTGTTGCTTGTGCTGTGTGCATTGGTGTAGATGCACTTCAGCTGGGCTATTGATCCTGACACCTTTTTGGGGGGAGAAACCCTAATTCCTTCATGACCATTCTCAGGTGCTTCCATGGTTTCTAACACATCCATAACCCTTGCATCTTTGCCACTGCATGGACCTCCATACCCTACCTCCGCTGAGACAGCAGACCGAAGAACCTCACTAGCACACCATCCCTCAAACATTGGCATGCCACCCCCAGGCTTATCTCTAGCAAGCCTAGTTTTATCCCTTTCCCCCTTCAAATCAAGTGTAAAGCTCTTTCAATGAGCCCTAACTCCTGTGCAGACATCCTTTTCCCCCTTTGAGACAGGTATACCCCATCTGTCACCAGCAGGCCTGGCGCCGTGTAGACTGACCCATGATCAAAAAACCCAAAATTTGCCAGTGACACCAGGCTCGGAGCTAGGTATTGATCTGCTGGCTCTTCCTGATTCTTCCCTCATCATTCCCTGCAACTGGAAGGACAGAGAACACTACTTGTGCTCCTGATCTTCTAACCAGTCGTCCCAAGGCCCTGAAGTCCCTCGATTGCCCTCGGACTTGTTGCAACCTCCTGAAACTTCACTGCCTACCTGAAAAAAAACAGTAATGGATAGTAATTTGAGGGTCATATCAGGGCAGTTAGTTTATCCTCATATCAATTTCTTTCTTACCCTGTTAAATTTGGCTCAGTTGGTAAAGGCTCTTGAAAAAGTTGGCTCTTGAAATCCTTAAGCGTTTCATAGGAAGGAAAGAGTATTTGCTGACAAAGGCATAGCTGAGAGAGTGAAGAGTCACAAAATACCAGTGAAACTTCATTTTATGACAGAGTAAAAGAAAAAGCTTCTTCTCTGGTTTTCTTCCTCAAATCCATAAAGATAACAATCTTCCTCTAGTCAACAGCAACACTAGGTACTTCAAAGTCTGAATACGTTTATGATTCTTGTACCCATGTTGGGAAGTACTATGTTTTATACTGATAGAAAACCTTGAGAAATACAGAGGGAGGAGTAATGGGAAAACAATTCTCTGAAGAATCAAACCCTGTATTTGTCAGTGCCTAGTTCCCAACTTTGAAGTTCCATTCTCATAATGCCTAAATTAACAAGATTGAAATACATAAAAAGCTACCTAAAAATGCCTAAAAAGGGCTTTTGAAGTAAACCTAACTTCAAATTTCATTGCTATTAGGAGATGATATTTAAAATTTTATGTTCCAGTTCATTTTCAGAATGAGATATTTAAATACTCATCTATCCTGCATTTCAGTTTCATCACCATGCTGGTTCAACTCTTATTTAAGAAAAAAACCCTAAAGCCCCAAAACTGAAAAAACTTGCCCTGACATTCATCATGTTAAGTTATAATACTAGCAGAAGTGTAGTATCTGCTGACTAGGACTCATTACTTCCTTCATGAAAGACTAATAAAATTGAATTAGTATCTGATCAAGGTGGCTCCTGTTTTGGCATGGGATTTTACAGTTTATGGATTTTTATCTGAAGTACTTTCTCAAAAGATGTTTTTGTGAAAAATGAGGTGATACTTCCTGAAATTCATAGGAACGAGGGAACACTTGATAGCAGGTGCATAATAACTCATTTATTCTTACAATACATATTTGTAAACCAATAGTTTTCTATTTATTCAGATAAAAGCAACCACGGAAAGTACTGACAATAAAATTCTTTGCATCCTGTAAAACTATTTTCCTTTTTATCGTATTGGTCCCAGTGGAAATTTAAGAGTTTCTGCAGATGCTGACTTGCTGTAATTCAAAAGCACTGCCTCAAATCCAGTTTACCCATATAATCTCCAAAATATCACTGCTTTTAAATTAGAGGTTTAATAGATCCGTAAGTGATTTTGTCATACAGAAGATTGAGTTTTAAACTTACTCACACAAAGAAGATACAATACAAAAAAACCCAACTCAGAACAGGCATTAAATGCTTGAGTTTACCAACAAAAGCAAAGATATCCTAGCTGGAAGCCTCACCTTAATTGCGTGGTGTCTAGGTAATGCACCACATGCCATGTACAAGATCAATCACAGATGTGAAACTGCTACAACACCTAGACACAACACACTAGACTGAGGACAGCAAGTAGGTCCACACTGAAAATCTGTTACATGTGTTCTCAAGATGTTTTACTGTATTTCCTTTAAGAAACACCAACAGTTTTGAAAGTGAAGATAGCAATAGATTTGAATAAAAAAATGCAACTGTTTTGTTCCATTACCTAGGAAACCCTAACCTATGAGTACACACAAGTTAAGCTGCTACTATGATTAAGTAATTATGCTCTAGTATCACAAATGAAGTCGGCCAATGGTGTTATGCCTGCTTAAGTAAGGAGAATACCAAGCCCAGGCACATTTTTGAGAAATTCTGCAGTGTTGTGGACCAATCCCAACTGTAAGTCTTTTTATTTCTCTCTAAGAAGTTATTGGAAGTGTTTGAAAGAGAGGTTATTTCTACAGTAAAAGCTCACTTTTCTCATCCACTACTTCCCCTCCCACCATCACCTTGATCAGAAATTGATGGGTGCACACGCAACTTGATTTACTGAGACAGGTATACAATGAGACTAAAAAAGGTCAAAAGAGGAAGTAGGTAAAATACAACTGCTTGATGGCATTCCACCTAAGACACTCCACTTCCCCAGGAACAACTATTTTTACCTTCTAGCCCAACTGTAGATCTAAATATTTCTAGAGGTACCAAAATAAATAAATAAACAATCTTTCTTTTCCCCTCAGTTGTCTTTCACAGTCTCGTCTGAACTCTTTACTATGTTTATCTTGCTTTACACTTAAATCTGTAGTCATTTTACTCCACAGAAAGCAAGGAATGAAATGGGCATTATCATAAATAGTTACTGAAAAGGCATCAACATTCGTGAAAATGGAAGAGTAAAAAAAGATCATAAAAGTCTGGAATTCAAAACAGCATGATAAAAAGAGTTGAAGCAAATAAATGCAAAGGTATAATAATGGGTTATTGTTTTTGCATATTGCTTCCTCCTATTCTGTCACTATTTGTGAAAGCAAAAGCAGCGCACTGCTGCTTTTTTCATCCCAATACTTTTTAATATATTTCTTTCCTGCAAATTAAAACCTGAGCATAACTAGCAGCAGTAATTATGCTAGTAGCTACATATAAATACACATGCTTCAGTACAACTCTAATTCAGCTGAAGTCACCAACACTGAAGGTTTTGCACTAAGAGTTTCTAATGCATAGCATCTGGTTATCTCCTCCTTTTAGATACCCCTAGAACTTAAGAGAAATAAATTTCATTGAAATGAAGTTAAAATATTTGACTTAACAATTAACGCAGTCATCAACTGTTTCATATAATACACTTCAATCTACAAATTCAGGCTAAAAGATGCCACCGGTTGATTTAGAAAAGAAAGATTCTAGAATGTGCCTTTGTCAGTGAAGACTACCCATGCACTACCACTCAGTGCTCTTAGAAGCACTAATTTCCATCAGATACTGATACACTGCAATAGGATAGGAAAGGAGAGGGAATCAGAAAGTATTTGTCTCATTCTTATTTCTGATATAATTTTGAAAAAAGGCCATAGGCCAAAGCAAGGCAAGCAACTACTTTAGACCCTGAAGACTTGTGCCAACTTGGTAACTCAGAGTTCCCCTCCGGTAGAGTGCTGTGCATGAAAATAATCTCTCTTTCCAGTTCAAGTATTTATGGCCACATGTAACTATCGTATGTCCATACAAACTAATGTGGTCAATGGAAATCACACATTCTTTCATCCATCCTGGATTTATTGTCACCATTGAAAGTATACAGGTGATTCAGAAGGCAGTAAGCTCTGAGGTCACTAATTTCCCTTAGAAGAAAATTTCTGTGGGCTGATCATCAGGAAAAAAATCTAGGACACGTTCAGAAACGACAAAATGCTCATCAAATATATTGCTTTACATTGACTTGACTAATTTGTCCCCTGTTAGGATGTGTGAGTTAGAGTTCATACCTATAAATTACTTTCTTCTATCTCCAAATTTGACTATTTCTTTCCACATTTTACAGCTGTTATTTTTAATAGCTCCTCTGTTTCTGAAGAAGACAGCCGTTGTGAGGGAGATCTTTACTGCTAAAGGAGACACAGTCCCCTAGGTAGTCCAGACAGCTTTGATATTTAGTACCATGCTCTGAAGCCAGTTTCAGTATGTAATGGAATGCAACTGTAATTTAGAACTGAAGCTTTCAGCTCAACCTTAAGTTGCCATATTCTGGACCAGATAGCATTATTTTAAGCCTTAGGTATTTTCCAGGTACACAATTGTTAGAGTAAACAAGCATGCAAGTCTCAAAGGTAAGATCTGTATCTGTCAGAATAACAGCACAGACTTGTATTCAGTAAAAAGCAACTTTTAAAAGCTCTCTCCTAGACTGAAGGAGATCATAAGCTGCACGTAATTTTTAACAAAGTCCAATATTTTAAGCTCTAACTTCCAGCAAAGGTTTCATCTTTCCATTGGTATCACCTCTACACTGACTAAGTTTAGTCCCAATATATTGCTTTTCATTTATGCTCAGATTTCTCAGAAGCTTTTAGGTGATGCTCCCTGTACTGACTTAAAGGAAACACAGAATCATTTCATGTCTGCATACTGGCAACATTTGATAACCCCCTGGGGTTTCATGTGAATTCTAACTACCATGGAGAAGAAAACAGAGGTCTGAAAGACTCCATACAAGACAGATCATGCAACAAAGATGTCAATTCCCATAACATATAGTTACCAAACCTAGTTTGGTATTAGTGCTACTGACAGTAGCAACAACATTTGGATCCCTGAGCTGTGAGCCAAATAAATAATGAACATGACTGTGAAAAGGCTGTCTCCATCTCTTTTTTCATTACTCCTCTGATTACACCCCTAATATCAGCTCTGTTAAAATGAATGCTTACCCCGCACCCAAAGTCAACCTAATGGAAAGGCCAAGTGAA
The DNA here is from genome assembly GCA_013401315.1 of Balaeniceps rex. NCBI lineage: Eukaryota > Metazoa > Chordata > Aves > Pelecaniformes > Balaenicipitidae > Balaeniceps > Balaeniceps rex. The sequence continues at coordinate 1,155 of VYZW01007323.1, read as the reverse complement.
ATAGATCCACAACAATGGCAGAAGATGGGCATTTTTAGGAATTGTCCTTCAATCCGTTTCTGAAACAAATTCCTCATAAGTGAAAAGCTATCATACAAAGAGAAAGATAAAGCATCAAGTGCTTTTCTTTTTCATGTTCCTTTATTTTGTAATTGTATGTTATCAAAAAAAATGGCACTGCTGGTGTCCTTAAAAGAGATGCAGATGTCTACAATTCAAGCATGATCCTATAGGATAGGCTGTTGTCCTACCCACAACATTCCCAAATATACTCCAAAACCAAAGCAATAAAGAATCAGTTTGGGCATTAATTGTAAGGTACTCCTTCCATAAGGACAGTGGGTCATGATACTTGGCAGAGCAAGCAGCATCTGACAAATTCTGTATTAATGAAATATCAAGTACCATTCAAAAAGTCACCAGCTCTTCCCTAAGCAGACTGTCAAAATAAAAAGGAAAGCTTCTGGTATATGACCATCCTGCCACTGCAGTCTGGGTCCCCTCTGTTAGAAGAAGAGGGATATTTCTACTTTCCTGGCAATAACCTGGAGCAGCTCCCTTGGAAAAAGGGATGCTTCTCTTAAGTTCAGAATGGGGAAAACAGAAAGGAAATGCAACAAGAAAGCTGGAGAACAAGGGAAGACTACAGACTCCCAAGAGGTACAGTGAGTTTGTATTAGAGGGCAAATCCAAAGCAAACACTTGCAGAGTCTGGGGATGAAGAGGAAATTGCACAGAGTTTGTCTAGTGTCAGAAGCCATCTGAAGTTCCCAAACGAGCAAGCAAAACCATTAAAAAAGCCCTATAAAGAACAGAACAGGGTGGGATTTGTTTTTAAACTTTCTTATTTAATCTGCCTCACCCATATAATTTTAAATCATAGCTTTAGAACAGGGAACATTTGGTGTCTTTTGCATGCTCACAAAAAAAGACAAGGAAGGGGATTGTGGAAAGTGGAAGAGGTCATTTCTTGTTAAGCCAGACACACCATAGAAGAGAAGTTCAACTTCAGTGGTCAGACAGCAGTTCAGAGCATGAGTTAGAAGCAAAGTTTTTGTGTCTTTGACTTCTTGGTTGAACAAAAGATTTATTTTTCAGTAGTCAAACCCCTGCTTTTCAGCTGTCTGTCGTGGTTTAGCCCCACTCGGCAACTAA
>VYZW01007321.1:57647-89948 GCA_013401315.1 Balaeniceps rex | reverse complement strand
GAACTGCTTTCTGTGAATGTGAACACTCTTCTTTCTGTTGTATTTTAGTTGCAATAGCTAGCTTTACAAAAAGGCCAGTTTCACCTTGGCTAAAGCATTAAGAACATAAATATTTTCAGTCATTCTTGACAAGCAGATGTATCAGAAATTACAATGAGCTGAAATCAATCATAAAAATAAATTAGTATGAGGATAAAAGGACATATATATCTTTTTGCTTGACTAATTTCTTCCGCACTTCATTAGAGCTGCCATTTCTGTTTTCTGATTTATAGATAATGTTCTGAGTTCCACCGAGTTCTGTCATCGTTCCTACCTTATATTAAGAAATAGGATTGAGAGAAGCTTTTGACACTGTATTCCTTGGCTAGCTTCTTCCAGTGCTGGCCAAACTGNTAATGAGTTTGCAGGAATTTTCAGAGATTATGGAGGGAAGAGGTAAGTAGGTTTTGCAGTGAGAAGACCTACGTGGTTTTATCAGCACTCTACAATGTGAATGCAGTGTTATTGGCTTGCTTTGTAGCAGGAAAGTACCTGTTCAGTCAGGCAAAATATAGGCAANTCATTACTTTGTATAATCAGTTAGGTTCTTATCTGCTGGTGTACGCAAAACTACATTATATTTAAAAATTCTGCAGTATTCTTGCCATGTATCCTACAACCCATTCTTTGCTAACAAATTATTGTGGTGGCTTCTCAGGAAGCAGAAATGCAGTTTGTTGTTTGCTTTTCTGTCTTTCATACATTNGGAGGCAGGCATTTATAAATACGTTCTTTTAATACAAAGAGTATGGTTAGAAGGAGGAAGAGCAAAGGAGATAGAGATGAAGACCCTCAGGAGGTTAAAATGTACTAAATGAAGAACTGAAAAAAATCTTGTAAAAAGGAAATAGGCTTCCTAAAATTATAGCAAAAACAAATTGGCCTGTCCACTTTATAGTGGAAATAATAACATTTTTTAAATTAGTGTTTTCATTTTTTTCCTCTTTTTTTTTTTAATAAAATGACCTATCAGATGGAAAGCTTTCAAATTGTAAAAGAGAAGAACATTATCTCTAAAAGAGAGTAAGACTGAAAACACCACATACACAAGCAAAGGCATTGATCACATACATAAAGATAGAAGTATTTTAATATAACATGAGCAAGAAGGTGAATGAACAACCAATGTCACGTAACTTCTGTATTTTTCTTACTAGTGCTGTTTACTGCTAAATAAAGCCTTATTTTCTATGTTCCTGCTGATTTCCAGGGTGATGTAAATGCTATTAAAGGATGGAAAGTATAGCTATGTAAGATTCTCTGTATACTGAATCAAAATATTTCCAGGAATTGCCTGTTTTTTCATGTAAGATCCTATAAAGGATTTAATTGGCTCTGGTTTTTATTTATTTCAACTCATCAGTATCAGGCAAGTCCTAAATTTTCCAGTGCAATTGGACTTTCTGGTATCCAGGTTTGTGGTTGTATGGCTTTGCAAGCTTTTGCACTCCCTTCCAGAACATAAAAGCAATCTTGTCAGATCTCTGATGATCAACTTTGTTACAAGATGATGGCACTACTTGAGGCCATGAAGTGTTTCATGTTTTCTTCACTGTAGTTTTGATTACCTTTAATTTATTTTTTCCTTCCCCAAGAAGAAGTATATATTACTGTTTACTCTTTGTGTGCTTTGTACATTAATACACTAAAGTTGCTTGCAGAAGTGGTCATTTGCCTCCATCCCATGACACTGTGTTATGAGAGTAGCAGTTCCTCTCAGTGAAACATCTGACAAAAACATGTTCTGAAGCAGCAGCGAGTGAAGACCTCAAAGACAGAAGAAGAGTTAAAGCAGCTTCTGGATGGGCTGTCTACGGACATCTCTGTGTTGATAAGATAATACAGGGTACACGTTTTGAAAAACTAGACTTTCTTGACAGGATAATAATAGACGGTGGGATTTTCCATAGGGTATAAATAACTGAAGAACGGTTAACATAGATGCAGTACTAAGTCTCCCAGATTTCTTTCAAATTCTTAGTCTTTATGAGATGCAAGGTATCATGAATTTCCACCTTAAAAATTATTTCCTTAGAGACCTAGCTACACAAATAACTTCTTTAAAATGTACTACTTTTCAGTCTTTATTTTAAATTGGTTTGTTTGTTTGCTTAGTAGTTTTACTGCAGCTATTTTTGTACTTTTAACTCTGAAGTACCAATTAGAGAAGAAGTGGATTTGGACTCCTCTATGTCATCGTGGTGTCACTTAAGAAGAATGGATACCCAGACCTTAAATATCTGCACATCCTTTTTTTTTTTTTTAAATTGTGCAAATGTAGACAGTTTAAATGATGTTTATGATATGACAATGAAATCAAAAAACATTTATCACAGCAGGGAAACAAAACATAAAAAATGGGGAATCTCACAGTATGCTTTGGGATTTTACAAATAATAGAAGTGACTTCTTTGGACATGTAATACAAGTGATACTTACATTACTAAGTCACAGATGTACAATTTGTATGTTGAGACTTTTCAATGAAAACTTCTATGAAATGCATTTTTCTTTTAATTTTCTGAAGTGTTTTATTTTCATTATATTAATATAAAATACAAATGTAAGAGTTTAATTTATTTAGCATTGTTAATCTTTCTCTTCTTTTTGCATTGCAAAATGCAATGCAGTGTTAATAAGGAATTCTCTGACTACTATAAAATAGTTGGATTTTCAAAAAAAAGTCTCAGTGCTGGAGGAAAGAATCAGCTGTGTCTTTTCAACACCGTAAGCAAGTATTTCGCTACAGAACTGCCATTTTAATGTCAGTAATAATGATATTGCTGAAACCCTGTATGCTTCCCTGAAATTTTGAACTGTATGGTTGAATTCTGTCAGTTTTCAGTATTTCAGATTTTAGTTTTATTCAGTGCTCCCTATGTTGCTTTCTTGTATCGTGTATCTAATCTTTCAGTTTTAGTTTGTTTATTTTTGTCTATTTTAGACATACTGTTCTTGAATTTCTTTCTTCTAGAATATTATTTAAGGACAAAGACAGAAATTGGGAAGAAATTGAAAACAAGTTGCGAGCTGAAAGTGAAGTTCCTATTGTGAAAACATCAAGCATGGTATGAATAGTTCTCTCTTCTGGGATTGAATGAGCCTCTTATCTAATTTCTAAATAATCAGTAGAGGAATGTATTTTCAATGATATAAAGGCAAAAATCTTTAAAAGGTTTTATTTAGACACTTGGTGTATTTCAAGAATAAACCTAATCTTCTTTAATAATTACTAAGACTTACTATCTTAAAAAGAAATAGTATTAAGTAGTTGTTCAGGGGAAATTCTCAGATAAAGAATGCAGTAAAAACAGTTCAGACTATATATAGACCATCAGTACTTTTGTTTAACAAAAGGTAACAACCATTACTTTGAATGTTGGATTGCTTTCAAATGAACTTGTTTTACAATCTAAAGACTACTTTGCCTACTGATTATTAATACTATTAATACTTAATACTATTAATACTGATTATTAATATTTAGAGAAATAGTTGTATTTTGCTATATGTGAATGAAAATAACCTGTGGACACATTGCAATAAAAGCATTCTTCAATCAAAAATAATCACGTTGATTTTGTGTGGAAGTGATAACCGAAGGGTACCAACTACAACTCTAGTTGATTCATGTAGTCTTCTACCCCTGCCTAATTAGGGCCATTTCACGACCAGACTGCATGACAGTGGGAGGGAACGGAGCACACGTGTTGTTTCCTGGTACGCTTCTCCTCTGCTTCTAAACACAGAGCATAGGGTTTGAAAAACATCTCTGCATGTAAGAGCAGGCAGAGTGTCTAGCTACATTATCCCATCTGGAGTATCGTGCTGTTAACATCGTCACCTTGCAGAGGCAGTTTTCTTTCCTGAGGCAAAGGTGGGAGAGGAAATTCCTTCTCACATATTTTGTACTGGACTGCTCAGAAGCAAAAGTGAACACATTTCCTCTCGCATTGAACTGGTTAGCACTTCTCTCTTAGCTCATCATGAGTTATTAAACTCATCCAGATTGATTTTTCCTGGAAGTGTTAAAAACTTGGCCCATAATTTCTGCAGAATGGTATATTTTTTCAGAGCAATCATTAGTAACTCGGTGTTATAATTTATTAGATACATTGACAGTTTGGGGTTTTTTTTTAAAGTTTAATTAAGCAAGTTACTCATGGAAGTTTCTAGTTTTAGAAATATGATAAGATAAGGAGTTTCTCCTATCCATTTCCAGAACAAGATCAGAGTTTAGTGTTTTATGTTCTAAAAGCCGTGAATGGGGTTTTAAGGCATTCATTAAAAAATAAAAATATTAGTTGTATATTTATTCCTAAGTTCAGCATTTTACAAAATTTTTTTTCAATGCATCAAAGCATCTCACGTTGTTTGAAAGTGTATGGGGGTTTTTTTTGTCTATGCACTAATTTTCAAGTTTCTGCTCAGTTTTCAGAGCAATATACTGTTCATATGCAGTGCTTATTTTTACCACAGAATGTTATTAAAAGTTAACAGAGGACAATTGTAACTGATGTTTGTTTTGTCCTTGGGACATTTATGTCCAGCTCAGATGTAGAATCTGCTTAAAGATAATGACTTTGTAAAATCCAAGGTTATCAATCTCTTTGGCACCCACAAAAATCACATTACTTAGTACAGAATGGGTTTCTCGAATGGGTTAAATGGGTTTCTGAAATCGGTGCCTTTGAAAATTCTCATCTTTTGAAGATCACTGATAGCTCTCCTCAGCAGTTGGATTAACAGTATTCTTCCGTGTAGGATCCTTCAATTGTAGGATTTACATATTTATAATTTAAGATGCAGTACATTTAATGATTGTTGTGTTTCCGAGTACGTTGCTGTGGCTACGTCTGTGTTAGCAAGTAGTACAGCACAGAGGAGAAAAATCTGTAAGGCAAACGAGTGCTGAGGACCCAATATTGGTGTGCTGTACAGGGTCTTGTGGGCACAGGGCCCAATGGTTGCAGACAAAATCCCAATGCAGTTATCTTACTATTCTGGCTCCCATCTGAACAAGGTTATAAATCACCCTATTCCATTAATACTGGGTTTATACTGTAACTTTCCTTTAAAGGTTTGCTGTTACTTTGCCCCATTTCTACAGAACCATGGTGTCTATAAGCCTGTGCTTGAGAAGAAGTAGCACAGGCAGATGAGCAAGGGGCAGAGTGAGGTTATGTTGACCGTAGCAATCAGGCAGTGCAGAGGAGCTCTTGTTTTCTGAGTGGGCCATGGCTGTCCAGCCTCAAGCACTGCCAGGACCCATGGTGGACATGGCTGGGCCACCACCAGCAAGGGTGTTCTTGATACCAGGAGGGACACCCAAACAGCATATTGCAAAGGTTGGGGAGGGGGATTGTTTACTACTGATAGGTAGTTCGAGTCTCTTTCCTTAATGAAACATGTTTGTTTCTTTCCTAGGAGATATCATCAATCTTACAGGAACTGAAACGAGTTGAGAAACAGCTGCAAGGTACACTTTTCTCTTTCATCGTTGCTTGCTTTAAATTTTTTTAATATATATCTCTCTATGTATATCATGAAACAAAGTTATCACATTTTATTAAAATATATTCACAGTATCAGTTACATACATTAATATCATATAGTTGCTGGCACATCTGATAAAGAAACATCACTGAATTATTTTAAAACAGGAGAGTGATGATATCTTTTTATATAGGTGAGAAAAGGTTCAACTAAAAATTAAATAGTCTGGGGAATCCCAAAAGAATTATTTGTGAAACATTCTTAATAGAAATCTTTTTGTGGGTAAATATTGAAGCATAAAATTCTGAGATTAGGGTTTATAAAATAGTCTTTGCACATCAGTAATACCCTCATGCGTAGCACAATTCAGTGCAAGGAATGCCCTGGGACCATAATCCATAGGAAATCTCAAAAAAAAAACCCCTTTACCTGGTACAATAAAACGAAAATTTAGGATTAGCTCTTGACATCTTCCCTTCACACTGCTGAATCCATTCTTTATAATTGTGGAGCCCCCAGACTACAAAATAGAAAAGTTACTTTGCTTTTCACGTGCAAAGACTTATCTATGTATAAAATGGAAAGAATTATGTTGTGCTTACGAAGTCTGCTATTTAGACATATATTCCATTCATCAAAATCAACTTAAAAACTGAGTATATTTTAAAAAGAAGTTGCATTCTTATTTGTGTATTGTTTATACTTAGTTTATTGTTTAATTTGGAGTGGTCAAATGGATTAGTGGTCCATGCTTATATATAATCATTATTGTATTTGTTGTAAATTTCCTACATTTGTTATTTTTAGTATTCAAATTTAATCCTACAATAAAACATGTTTTAAAAAAGAATGTTTCAGGAAGAATCATTAGCCACCTTTATAGACAAATTAGTATTTGTTTCATGCTCAGCTATAATTAAAAAGATGTTAATTTATTACAAATTATATTGTGCTTAGAGAACATAAAGAAATAAGGCCCAGAGAAAGAGGCCAAATCATTTCCTTGTGTACGCAGTGGTCTTTGAATAGATGTTAGTACAGTTTTGGAAATAAAATGTTTGAATAGATGTTAGTACAGTTTTGGAAACAAAAAAGAGAGGGGTTCTGTTAAATGTGACTGTGTTGATAGTACAGTAAAATGAAATTGTACTAGGTGCTTCAGTTTGCCCTCAGTGTGTGGAGGGAGAGAGACAATAAGTCCATCGTTGTGCATTAAAAAGGATAAATGATAGCTCTTTTATACAAATTTCATTCAATCATGGAATTAGCAGCTATGGATATTTGAGGGGGTGGGGTTGAATGAAGCATAGTATAATGGCAATATTAGAGAAAAAGCCCCTTAAACGTGACTATAATCCCATCTTTCAGTCCCTGTAAGCTAATCATAGAGGTTTGTCATCTCTCTTTCCTGTCCACACATCAGGCAGTGTTTAGTTTGTGCAGTTTCATTTCATCTAAAGCTTTAATATATGTAAATGCTTTTAAATATATGTATCAGCTACATATGTGTTGGATACACCACTCCTTTCTAGTGGGCAACACACATAAAAGCTCATGTCTGTCATCATAAAAATAAGTGGTAGAACAGGATTTTTGTATTTTTTATGGTAACAGAAAATGGTATTTTTTATGGTTTCTTCCCTATCCCTTTCATCTTTTCTTGATTGCTTAGCGATTAATGCTATGATTGACCCTGATGGTACGCTGGATGCTCTGAGCAACTTGGGATTCGCCAGCCCCATCTTACCAGCTCAGCCGAAGCCGAAGTCCAGTCCCATTTCCCAAAGTACCCGTCCTCAAGTGCAGCCAAACTGCCAGCCTGAAGCTCGGGCTCTTCGACCCGCCGCCGGCCCTGTTGCAGCTGAATTTGAGAATGCTGAATCAGAGTCAGATTTCAGCATACATTTTAACAGGTTTAACCCAGATGGGGAAGAGGAAGATGCCACCCTGCGTGAGTGACATCTCCGCGTTGTTACAAAAACCTTTCATGTGGAATGTTTAGGAATAAAGGAAAAATTATAATATTGGTTTTATAATTTAAAAAAAAAAGGCCTGGTCAAACAGCAGTTGTTTTATTAAACCAGTTTTCTTTAACTGTGATGCTTTGATTGTCACACAAATCCTTTTCAAATCATGAAGATATGCATAGATACCAGTGTAGGAAAGCAGATTGTGGCAGGTTTGCCCTTTGTGGTTGTGTGCTTTGCAAAAGAATTATTATATCAGCAGTTTTCCCTTAATGGATTTATTTCTTTTTAAAAGCCATGTAAGCAGTCTAACATTTAATGTTACCGAAACCCCAAATCTCTTTGCCAAGCTGCTCTAATGAATGGACTTCCTCCACTAAAGTTTGTACAGAACTGTTGAACAGTTACATTTGATTCTGAGTTAGATGATTTATATAGGAAACATTATCTTTGACTACAATGACACGTTACTGCGAAAGATAAGACACGTTTCAGAAAGCATTCATTCTTGCGTACTGAAAATCTCAAACAGTTCTGTGATTTATACAACCTTGTTGCTGTGTAAATTGTCTTGGGGTTTACAAAGTTCCCATATTATGTTTGCACTAAGATTTGCTGGGAGTGGTAGGTGAACATATCAGTATCATTAAACAGCAAGCAGTGTTTTGGTGTACATAGAAAACTGATAATACTGTACTTGTATTATCATTGCAGTGTTTTAATCCACTTTCTGAAAGGACTATTTGGCACTTTTTGATCTTCAAATGTCTTTTTGATGTTAATGAAAGTAGAAGTATTTCATATCTCATTTCTGTCCAAATGTTTGTTGAAACTAGGAAACAAATTTAAACATACAGCAACATGGAACATTTTAAAGCATGTCGAGGCAAATGGGCTCTCACCAATTCAAATGCAACATAAGCTTACAGAAGAAATTACTGTTCCTTGGAATGATCATGAGATGTAAAATTTTCTTTAGGGGATTTGGAAATAGAGTTGTCATAATTTGCTTGATTGGTAGATGCACTCCCAAGCAAATGGTTTTATTTGCTTCTGTATATTTTCCTGTAGTCTCGCTAGTAAAGCTGTCTTTGTCTTACATATTTAAAAGGATTCTGGAAGATGACTGCTAACATAGACATTTTGCTTCTACCACTGAAAAGCAAGTCTATTTAAAGTTTCCTATATAAGCCTATTTTCCTTATAAGTTGTCCCGGTAACTTAACATTTGGAAATAATAATAAAAATAAAGTAAAATACTTTGTATTTCCAGAACACTGTAATTTGGAGGAATGTTATTTCTGTTAAATGTAACTAATAGACTGGAATTTTCCTGTGTTTGCATCAGTCTCTATATATTAAGGTTAAAGATACAGTTTTGCAGCTTTTATGAAACGGTCTTTAATATTTCAGCAATAATCCTATATGACATTTGTTTAAAAAAAACCTACTTTCTGTACACTTTTAAATTGTACAGGCTTTCAGAAGTCAGTAAAAGTTGGACCAGTTAATAAAAATGCAAAAACTTTTTTTGTAGAGATGTAAAAACAAAACCACTAATCTGTTGTATAATGGATTTCATATTTTCTTTAAAAAAATTAAAAGCAAACAGCCTTCATGTATAACTCAATATGCTCTGCTCCAGCTAACTGTGGAAGCCTGAACTACACTAGTTTACAGAGGCTACAAGAAAAGTTTTGGAAGGTGCAGAAGGGCAAAAATAAATCGAAACTAGAGCTAGGTGTTGAAAACCAAGTGTACCAAACCATCACCATAATTCCTTCTTTTGTTTAATGCTTGAGAACATAATTTCTCCGCAGACTTGAGTGCAAAGTAGGAAATGGCTAGGAAGGATTAAAGGTGCAGGCTCTTCATGCGAGATTCTGTTCGTGTTTTTTCAGGCGTTTATACTTTTACGTTCTGTAATAAGCATTTTGCATTACTATGTTCTTATTTTGTATGAACATGTTCTCCTTATTTATTTTTGTTACATTTATTATCTACGTTATTTTGTTATATGCATTTACAACTCCATTTTTAAATAAAGTGTTTCTGGAACTTGACAAATGTGTGAATATGTAATTGAGAGCTGGGAAGTTCACACAGTCTTCCTGCAGTCTAACTTATCTTTACTGAAATAGGAAATGACATTTTTTCATACACATCTTTTCTCCGGAAAAAGTTCTATTATGGCCGCTGCTGCATCATTTATTCTGTGCTGACAGTATTGGCTCACTTTCCCGTACTCAGGTTCATTTCCACACTTGAATTGATTTTTGTGTGCAAAGCTAGAGGCAAAAATAATCCAGTATGCCAGTCACCAAACAGTGACTGTGTTTCCCTTTGTAGAATGAAAGTAAGTGGGTTTTAATGCACCTGCCACGTGCACCAGTAGGTGCTTTTCCTTCTGCTTCATATACTGGAAAACTTTATTGAGCATCCTGATTTGGCTCCAGACTGGTGCCTTTTTTTCTTCTGTCCCAGCTTCGACTCCTTACGTACTTTCCTGCAAGACACTAAATTTCCTCTTCTGTAGCTAGCTTCATGCAAGAACAAAGCTGTGAGTTCAGTATAAAGCTCCAGGAATTTCTTCCCAGCTTAGGCATTTCAGCATTGCCAAGCTTTGCTGTGACTTGGCAGCAGCCAGCTCTGGTCTTGCTTCTGCGCACCTACTTCTTTGTATCCCCAGTCTGATGGCATTAAGACTGCACTAGTGGCACACAGGAACACTCAACAGCACTCAGCTCTAGAAGGGCGGGAGATTTTTACTGGTGTTCAGAGATGCCAGTTTGGTATAGTCAAAGACGTGGAAAAGTTAGAAGGGCATTCCAGGCGCTCAGGACTTTCTCATATTCCCCAACTTCACTGGCTGCTCGCTTGTTTCCTCACTTGTTGCCAGTATCCCTCTATCTTCACAGAAGTAAGGGGAATTCTTATGTGCAGAGCTCCATTTATGTAAGTGATAGTGTAGCATTTTGTTGTTTCTTCCCACATAATATTTTCATCTATCCACTATACTTTGAGCCAAGGTTATGCAGAGATGTTTTTCAGAAGTACTTAGGAAATCCAGCCAGATTGCATGTCCCCTGCTTCCTTTTGACATCAGCAAGTGGGGCTGACACACAGTGACACAGAGAAAGCGGAGTTCAAGCCTTTTCTGATCCACACTGTTGGTTCCTCCCTTAGCTACATGCACTGTTCTAATTATACACCCAACAGATACTTCTAATGATACTCACATCTAGTTGTAGCATACAGAAATAAAGCTAAGAGTATAATCGGTGTGCCTGACCTGATAACAGCAAGATGGTGTTTCACTACAGCGTGTACGTTATACCAAAAGCAACTGGTACTTCAGTCTCAGAAGAGAATGCTGCTTCATACTGAAAACTGAATTTCAGTCAATGCCTCTTGGAAGGCCTTTGTAATTTTAACTGGAAAGACTTGAAGCATAGAAAAGATCTACAATGACACGCAGCCATGAAAAGAAAGGGTATGCAGGAATGCGTGAAGCATTCTGCAAGGTAGCGTGTACAGTAAAAGGAGGCCACTCATTACGTGCCAAGAAGATTTTATACCACCGAGTCTTTCGTATCTGAAGAGAATTACAAGGACAAAACTTAGCTGCCCACCATACAAGTCGCTTGGCTTCATCTTGATGAATAATCAGGCTTTTAAAAGCGCAAGAATGTCATCTTTGACTTCAAGTAGAGCGTACCTGTAAATGCTGACAGGGTTGCAGTCCTGGTAGTTCAGCCGTGCTTGCTGGATACTAAATACATCTGACAATATCGGTCTTGGCAGTATTGCCCAAGGAGAGTTGCCTAATGCTAAAGAACAGCATTTCCAGCTCTACTAGCTCAGTAATCTCGTAAAAACAATTTTTTTCAACTTGGTAAGCCTTACCCAGTGCTGTTTCTGCAAGTGACAACCAACAGAGAAGTGGTTGGGGAGCATGGCATTTCTTTTCCAGATTCTTTTCTCACTATTCATGTATTTCTGGATGAAAAGATGTAGTTAGCGAATGAGTGGGATTATGCAGCCCTGGAAATACTTTAAAGCAGGATAAGATAACTGGAAGCCTGCTTTCAAAGATCTTGATCTTCACCTGTTCCAACAAGACCAGAGTTAGTAGTGAAAAAATAAACGCAGTGCTCACTTTGTCTCACGAGCAGTTACTATTTTGTAAGATGTTAACATTCTTACCTCACATTTGAGGAGAGCTCTTAAAATGACAGGGTATTACAAAATGCCCTCTTTGGGGAGGCTGTATTGAAATAGGAGTTTGTAGTTATTGAATACCCTCATGGGAACACAAGGCAACATTTTCAAAAGTTATACTTGCAAAAATTATTCAAGCACTAGGGCCTTAGCGGTGGAGTGAGGGGATAGAGATTTGTTCGTTTTGGGGATAAATCCTACACTTTCACTTACCAATTAATGTGTGTCCGTGCTAAGTTCTGTTGCTGTAGTCCCATCAATTCCTTAGGGCTAGCATTTTTAGACCTGTTTTAAAAATTAATACACGTTTAAAATTTATAAGGCTTTCTGCTCCTATGGAGTAGCTAAAAGCACTATCAGGACTCTAGAGGTCTTTATATTCTATTAAAAAAGTAACAGTTTAGCAGCAGCGTGACTTCTCTTTCAAGCAAACTGTACTCTTTCTTAACAGAAAAAGCTGAATTAATAATAATGATTTTAAAAAGATGTGCAACATGAGGTTTCTAAATTCTGTATGTCTACTTATGCACACATGGACCTGTATGAAGGTGGGCACAAAGAACAAGGATTATATATAAACTTCTAAAAAGTTAATGGGTGACTTCACATTTCATTCACAGCATCACCTCTGAGGTAATGGTATTTATAAGTTAAGAAAAATTCATTGAGGAAGTAATAACAGACGTGGATGTGAGTTGTGGCTCGGGTTATCACCGACTGATTTTGTTGAGAGATGAGAGAGATGACTGCAGATAATTCAGGAGATTTTAAAAGTATTAAGAAGTGAAATGCCTTAATAAAGTTATTGGAGAAAATTACATAAATGGTATTTCCCAGTATGATGAATGATTAATAAATGAGCAGGCAAAATACTATGTTCTCAGCAGACATTATTGGATTAGGAGACTCAATATAAGTGCAAAAAGCTAAGCAAACTTTTGTAAGAACTCTAGAAAAAATCAAATGTCAGAAGAACAGAAGTCAGTGGGGCTGGGGAGGGAATACCACACCCCAGGCCAGGGTAGTACCTGTTACTGAGCGGTGCAGTTGCTTTGAGGCAACTTGAGTGCAAAGCAGAGCTGGGAGGTGCAGATGGAACATAGGAATTGGGCCAGCACCATTTGGAAAGCACCATTCTCGGTCCTTTCAGAGCTGGTCAGAAGCCGTGCAGGGCTACACACTTTCTAGTCCAAGATGTGCCTCGGGTGCAAGAGGGACTGCAGCCTCCCTGCTCCCTGGCAGAGGAGAGTAGCTGGAAATGCTTAGGCGTTACTATGTGTGTTAGTAATCACATCATTTTTCTCTCTGCAGAGTAGCTGGAGTTTCTCAAATAAACTGACTGAAACAATAGAAAGCTCTTTCCATACAGAGGAATAAAAAACCCCAAACAAACTTATATCCTCCAGTGCAGTTTATGTTATGCTCTTTTCCTAAAATCATTTTTGCACCTCACAGATGAAATTTATTTGGCTGACTAAAGATGCAGGTGTATAATATTGCAATCTTCTTATCTGCACACTGGGGAACTCAAGTACTCAAAAATTTGCTGCACAACCCTGTTCATTCATTCTTTTTTCCAAACATGCAAAGTTATATGCAAACCAAGCTCCTCATGTCATTGCTGCTGTCAGTACAATGGATGGCTGATAAAACGGTCATTTACAAAAATCAACTTTTTTAAGTGCAACTTATGCAATGTTCTTAACACCTTACAAGTTGCTTTCTTCCCATTCTAAGTCTGAGGTAAAAATGTTGCTTTAGTGATTTCTTGAGTTGATCTTCTAAATGTACAACCTCCACAAAGATAGCTCCTCTCCAACACCTTTGCACATTTAAAAGTGCTGTTTTTTATTGAAAAATCTCATCAGTAGCTTCACCGAAGTTATTATTCCGAGGGCAGCACAAGTTCGAATACAAATTTGAAAACACAGCTTAGTGGCTTATCTCAGCGCTGACATGAGCACCAGGCATACTGAACTTAGGAGAGGTGCTGCGTTTAAATCTACGTGAGCAGGGTTTGCTCGTTGGTGTAAGCAGCATTTGCCACTTGCAGTTTTTGAGAATGTGTTTTTAGGCTTCCAGGCTGTTTGAATATCTAAATTTCTAACTTTGGCCAATTTAAGTATTTTTCAAAGTTCAAAGTGACATTAACATAGAAAGCCAACATTTTCTTCTTAAAGATGAAGTGATTTTATTTGGAAAATATGTGGATTTTATGCAACTGTGAGAGAAGTGTTCAATAAAATCATGCATTTGTCCCCTAATGCTCCAGCACTCTATTACAAGTTAAGCAGAGCTGATCTCCCTGAAGTCAAGGGAAGGGTTCATGTAACTGAAGTTATGTACTTGCTTAACTGAGCGCAAAACCAGATCACTACATTTTGGTTTTTGCTTATATGCAGTTTTGTAAAATTCAGAAAAGCTGCCGCCTGGCACAGGCATTTTTTAAAGCATTTTTAAATGAGTTGATATAGGCTTTACTGTGACATCGCAAAAATGACGATTTTAAAAATTAGTAGGAAGTTTTAATTCATCCTGGCTGACATAAATGGTTTCTTTTAATTGATATTTAAATTCCTCCAGATGAGGAAACATGCTGGAACTTGTCTTACTGCTTAAAATGAAGTGAGACAAAAAATGGAAAGCATAGGATAGTAGGAAAAAAAAATCTATGAACCAATAGGTATGATTAAAAAGCATAGCTGCAGGAAATTTCTAATTAAGGGTTTTCTCCAGGGAGACACGGTGAAAAGATTGTAGCTAAATGAGCTTTGGAGAATCACTGCAGATCGATGAACCAGTCTTGCCACTTTGTGGAGCCTCCCAGACGGCAGCACTGAGGACTGGCCCGGATAATGTCAAACATCAGTATTGCTTGTAGGCTTGCACAGCAGTACTGAAGCCACAGAAACAGTTACAAGATTTTACCCTCCAGTGGTGCTTTCCTTCTGAAATCTTTCAAGCACTTCACAAACATTTATTCCGTAAAGAAATTTCTGTGAGGGAACAGCTTCACTGGTCTTACAGATGGGAAAACAGACTAAAGAAAAATCTTATTGTATTTGCTGTCTGGAAAGTGCTGAGGCAAGGCCGTGCCACGACTGAAATCTCAGTAAGTGACAACATACAGCCTGATGGTAGTAATAATGCACCATTTGATCAAACAGTGCCCATTCTTAATATCAAAGCTATTCCTGACTCCTGAGTGGATGTGACAGAGTCCAGGACCTCTGTCTTTCCAGCCAGATCAATTTTCTTCACTTCTTCCTCTCTTTCCCCTGTCTGGGTTTCTAACAGTGCTCCTTGCTGGTATATGTGGACCTGCTGTGATGTAAGTATCTCTCCCAGCGAGCTGCATTAGCTGGCTAGGCTTGGCAGCCTCCCCAGCGGTCGTTTGGAACAGGAGGCTAACTTCTGTTGTTTCTTCTTTCTGTTAAACATGGAGTTGTCACACACGTAATCCTCAGTGCTATGCATAACTCAAAATTTTCACAGGTCTCCTGAAAATTTATTTTTCAGGTTTAGCCCTATTTCTGTCCATTAGACAACACTGAAAGCAGTGATATATATCAGTTTTATTTTAATTAATATGGTCTGCCTGTGCTTGAAGTGCTCTAATTCTCCATGCAAATTATCTTGATTTATGTGCATATATTTAAAAGTGTCAAATTTTTTTTTTGTCTTAAGATTTAAAAGGCTAACAGAGATCATATTAATAGAAGTTTGCAGCCACTGATACTTGGGGCTTTAGATTTGCTGCCAGCAAAATACTATTAACTAGTTTTGCAGCACTGCAGAAGCACTGATGTAGCCATTTATTTTAGTTTCCTAATGGAAGGATTCCATTTCCAAATGTATGCAGAAGCCCAGCGTGGAAGGCATCTAAGCAACTGTATTTTGTTCAGTTGTCCAAAAATTATCAGCAACATATGAAAGATGATATTTTGTACCTCCACATGGTTAGTCACAAAGCAGTTTCCTGTAGGACAGTGCGCAGCTGTAGACCTCAGGTGTTTCTGGAGGGTTCTGAGGAAACCCTCTGGTCTAGAGCCTCAACTGCTGATTGCTTGTGTATTGTTCATGTATGTTTAAATGTCCACAGGATCATGATACCAAAAAAATAATACTGGTATTTAGAGTATATACAGTTCAGAAAAGATCTAAAGCCATTCACCTGCCTGTCAACTTTTCAGGAAAAAAGAAAAATACGGTGATGTACATTGTTGAGCACATGATTACATCTGGGAGGAAAAAAAAATCTGAAGCCTCTAAAATTTTCTAGTTAAACTGCCATTTTACCAAGAATTCAAGTGTTAAAGTCATTATCTTGAGAAAGGCCACATGGCCTATTAAATGTGCCTTCCTTTGAAAAAAGCCCAAGTTTCCTAATTTCTTTGTCACAGCTACCACTGAATTATACAAAGTTAATGACAAACCAGAAAGGCTTGCAGATGAAGCTTTCATTTTACTCAGGGGTCTGGAAGTACAGACCTGAGTGGATAATCCCACATTCTGTACAAGTTTTTTGGCATCACTGTCAAAGGAGAAACCAGAGGCAGGAGAGACAGTGATCATTTTAAGACAGTCAAGTTCTCCCTGGCCCCTCCTGGCTCTGGCTGTGCCTGCGCTCTGGCTCTCCTGCAAGGCAATTTCACCAAGGAATATACTAGATTTGTCTCACTGATTTTCTCTACTGATAGAAACCAGCGCGCTGAAGTCTGGCGAGTGGATAATAAAGACAAAACAGTGCTGTTATTCATAGCAGCAGAGCTTCTAAGGAAAGAAATTGTGACCTGGTACTCCTGCTGAACGAAGCTACAACAAATAATGTATGGTCTCACGGGAATCAAAGGTTTTCAAAGTGCATTACCATCAGGACTAGAAATTCCTCAAGTAAATAAGAGGGGGGGGGAGTAACTTCCCAGAAAATATTTTTTTAACAGGATTTAAGTTTCCCAGATACAACTGAGGAAAAAAAAGCTTTGATTGGACCAACCTCTATGAAATTTTCAGGTAAACCTGCAAACCCAGCTACAACTTTCCCAGTCTGGATTTCAATAACTAATAGGCCACGCTGCAAAGAAATTCAAAGTGTTGGAGATTTCTGTGGAAGTTGATTGCCTGGATGGAGGATCAGGCTATCTGGAGGAGGCTCTCTCCTCACCCAGAAGGACTCAGGTAAGAGGGCATGCTGCGCTTTTCTAACTCATTAATTTTCTGACTCAGGAACAGCGAGGACTGCAGGAGAACTGCAGGAGCTAGCGGTTGGCAGAGCAATTTCTGCAGTTCAGCAGACCTTGGTCACGGGGACGGCTGAGGCGGCCAGAGCAGCTGTGGGCTGTGTCAGTTGTGGGAAGGGAACAACCCTTCCAGCCCTTCCAGCAGACACAGAAGAAGAGGGGAATGCCAGCAAGGGCTCTGGAAAGCGAGACTTCCTCTACGTCTAATTTACAGGATAAAAAGAGGGTGCTGATCCTGTTCATTACATTTTACTTTTGAAAGCTTGACTGAATGCTTACATCTGTTTCCTAGAATGAGTGAAACTTTTGGTAATGCAAAAAGGAGGGCAGATGTTCAGTTAAACAAGGCGGTTCTTACACGGGGTTTCTTGAAGCAACTAAAGAAAATTCCTCAGGGGCTTTATGAAATCCCTTGAACTAGTTCAAAAAACATGAAAGAGGGGAGTAAAGGGCCATTGCTACACTGAGATACCAGAACCAGTCAGGTGCTGTTGCTAAATCTGGAGTGTTAAAAAATAAAAGGCATTTGACAAGTGACTAGGATGCACAGAATCAAGAAAATCAGGGGATTGGCTCAAACACAGGAGTTTTTTACCCAGGTGTACAAATAATGCTGACAAATGGAGAAGCCAAGATGCTATTGCTTGGGGTCAAACAGGGAAGATGACTGGGAAGTCGAGATATTAAAAATCAGAAAGCTGGACCCTGAACTATGGGCAAGAAGTCTTATTAACTGAGGTGGTAGAGTGCTAACAAGAAGTCAGGATTTAATTATGGGAAGTAAGTGGAGAAAAATTAATGGAAAGGCATCTTGAGTATTCCTTGCATGGAAATTCACCTTTATATGTTGTCCAGGCAAAAATAATTTTATTCTCCAAATTTAAAATCCTTCTGTATTTTGAAGTTTCTCAATTTTTTTTTTTTTTAAAGTGAAGTTCTCATGTCAGAGCTATAATCTGAATCATTTTGGCTAAACTTACACATTTGCTAGCTTATCATTTCTATGTTTATTTTTGACTTACTGGGAACTTGAATAACTGCAATATTTTTATCCCCTCCATGTCAGCACACGACCTACACATGCATAACAAAGAGAATAACTTTGGCCACTACTTACTTTTTTGTAAGTACTTTTTATTTGCCTGCTGTCAGGTATTCAGAAGAAAGATTAGTGACGTGTGAATGAACAGTTTCCAACTTTTACCACACAGAAAGACGCACGTACAAGCTGTTACAAATGCAGGTCAGAGACTGGCTGATCAGTCGGTGTCTTTACATACATGCCCCAGCACTCTGAGGGGTTAAAGCTCCCATTGTAGCTCTATGGAGTATCCTCCAGTTGAGTTTATGAAGATGAACAAGAACACACAGGAAGAGTTTTGAAGAGCCACCACCACTGAAGCAGTGCAGTGAAAGCCAATGGGACCACCTCAACAGCGATGTGTTTCCAGAAGTGCTTGCGTGATTGATGGCTGCTTGTCACCTCCTCACGTGTTTGGCTGCCCTTGGCCTGGCCACCAAGATTGAACACAGCGGAAATAAGCAGCCTCTTTTTTTTTCCACCAGAAAATTGGATTATAGGGATTTATTACTGTTAGGTTCTGGTGAGCAAGGGAGAAAGAGATTTTTTTTATTTTATGGTTTCTCTTCCCTTCCTCTCTGGGCTGCTTGTTCTGACTTTTTTTCCCTATTTTTAACAAAAGAAGTTACGCTTGGTGAAAAAACATCCTGATGTGCTTTCCAGAGAATTCAAGTCAAAAGAAAGCTGATAATCTGGCTATCAAATCCCTAATATTAACATTATAATTGAGCAAATAATAAAGTTTTCCACGGCCTACAAAAATCTGGATTAGACTGATTCCTCTGGTCCTTATCCATCATAGGATTATTCAAAAAGTTACTGCTCATGCCCAGTTAACCATGACATTCCAGTCCTGAATATCCCTGCATTCAAAGGAATGTCACCATCTCAAGAGCTGTTTGAAGACCACTTTATGGGCCTTTCAGTGCCCTCACAAACCTCCCGTGCTCTGCACGCTTTTTTTCAAAACACTAACAGTTTTGGATCACCTTGTTGCAAAGAAGTGAGCACACACTGACTATACAACACTACACATAAAGGCAGTAAAGAAGGACAGCAACATGCTTGATGGGTGGAGTGGAGCACCACGAGCTATTTAAGATGTGGACACAAATAGTTTCTCTGTAAAGGAGATACTTTCAAGAGGCAGATATTCAGTAGGAAGGAGTATCAAGCAGCTGCTCTCTAGAGATGAAGCACAGTAAGTGCAGGGTGAATGCACAATCAAGCGCTGCATTGCACGGTGCGTCAGCAAAAGTTCCTGTCTCTGTTACACTGAAAGTGAAGGAGTTTAACCAGATTTTCACTGATAGCTGTATCTGTATCTTAACATATATCTTACCATATTATATTTTTATCTAGGTCTACAATAATTAATAATTCTTGTGTTTTGTAATGGGAGGAACTTATGACTAAAGGCAAAACCTGTCTTAAAAGACTCATGAGAACTTTCCTTGGCTGATTTTCTTTGTGTTGTTTTAAACCATAGCTTAGCATAACACAGGTTAGTAATTTATTTTCCTTTTATTATCAAGCAACTTTCTAAAGAGCAAAACAGGATCACATATTTCCATCTGGGTTTTTAAAGAGCTCTTTCTAAAAGCAGAATCCAAGATAAATCAATTCTTGTCCACAGGATAGAGATGGATGTAACTTAATTCTGCAGTCCTCAAATTCTGGATGTGTCTGTCAATTGCATGGTGGTCCCTAAAGCCTTTCTGTGGAGTCAGAAAAGTGGCTCCTCTTGTTGAGAATATTTAACATCTTGGGATTGTTTAACAAGCCAAGAATTTCTGTATCCTGTACAATGAATCCTGCAAGTTCACTGCATCTCAAATCTGAGTCATATATTGACAGCTGAGAGTGCATTTGCCAAGCTGGCCTCTACATTTATAAATGAAATTGAAGGCACTTGTTATTTTTTTGCTCCTTGACTAAATATACAAGATGACAGTGACATCTCAAGAAGCTGAACAACCCACTGGTCTTGATTTCATTCATATAGTAACAGAACAGAAGCTGTGAAGGAGTCTGTCCTAGTGAGGCAGGCAGCCTCTGGGACGTGCCACCACCTGAAGAAGGTCAGGAAAGGCTGTTTGAGCAAGGACAGTGCCAGGTCCATTGAACATCCCCTCCTGCATCTGGACATGACCAAAAAAATCTGAATTTTTGCGATTTTGTTATGAGTCTGAGATCAATCATGAGCATCCAGCGCTTTCCTGACTCTGTCATCTGGTGCGTGAAGCAAATCTTCTTATGGAGTTGACCACAACAGTAATGGAAATGGGATGTTGAGATAGAAAGAAAACATAGATGGGTAACTAGGAGACTCTCTTATGTGACACATTTCATCTGTTTGCAGGTTGTTTCTGTACCTGACATGTTTGCTAGCAGCTCAGGCTTTGTGTTTTCTTGCAATTTACCATCCTTATTTCTAGTTGCTTCTCCAGTTGCTGGCAGCTCCTTTAGGCAGTCACTTCTAAGAAAGCCCACAATGGAGCTCCTCAGGGTAACTGTTTCTCCCACCAGTTCAAACCATTTCCTCTGTCACAGAATGTGCTGGTTTGGGCTGGGATAGAGTTAATTTTCTTCATAGTAGCTCGTATGGGGCTATGTTTTGGATTTGTGCTGAAAACAGTGTTGATAACACAGGGATGTTTTAGTTACTGCTGAGCAGTGCTTGCACACAGTCAAGGCCTTTTCTGCCTCTCACACTGCCCCACCAGCGAGTAGGCTGGGGATGCACAAGAAGTTGGGAGGGGACACAGCTGGGACAGCTGATCCCAGCTGACCAAAGGGATATTCCATACCATATGACCTCATGCTCAGCAATGTAAATCTGGGGGAAGAAGAAGGAAGGGGGGGACGTTCAGAGTGATGGCGTTTGTCTTCCCAAGTAACCATTAGACATGACGGAGCCCTGCTTTCCTGGAGATGGCTGAACACCTGCCTGCCGATGGGAAGTAGTGAATGAATTCCTTGTTTTGCTTTGCTTGTGTGGTGGCTTTTGCTTTCCCTATTAAAGTGTCTTTATCTCAACCCACGAGTTTTCTCATTTTTATTCATCCGATTCTCTCCCCCATCCCACTGAGGGGGAGTGAGCGAGAGGCTCTGTGGTGCTTAGTTGCCGGCTGGGGTTAAACCACAACACTGCATCCATTACACAGGTACAGTCACAGAGACTGCATCCTGCTGACATCATACAAGAAGCAAAAGCAACGTTTCTGCTTGATATTTTTGTGCCTGTACTTATTCCCTAATTCTCTATAATTTTTTCCAGGGGAACATCAATAAGAATTAATACATGTCAGCTGTGCCGAGCAATGTAATTAAGTGCTCATGTTGAGAAGCTAACCCTTTGCTGCAAAATGCCATTTGGTATTTAGCTTGGTTTCCATATTTGTCATGCTCTCAGCAACATGTATTATTATTTACATCAAAAGGTGTATCATAGTATAGTTTGGGTTGGAAGGGACTTTCAAAGGTCATATAGTCCAACCCCCCTGCGATCAGCAGGGTCATCTTCAACTAGATCAGGTTGCTCCGAGCCCTGTCCAACCTGACCTTGAATGTTTCTAGGCATGGGGACTCCACCACCTCTCTGGGCAACCTGTTCCAGTGCTTAACCTCCCTCATTTTAAAAAATTTCTTCCTTATATCTAGCCTAAATCTACCCTCTTTCAGTTTAAAACCATTACTCCTTGTCCTATCGCAACAGGCCCTGCTAAAAATTCTGTCCCCTTCTTTCTTATAAGGCCCCTTGAAGAGTTGAAAGGCCGCAGTAAGGTGTCCCTGGAGCCTTCTCTTCCCCAGGCTGAACAACCCCAACTCTCTCAGCCTTTCCTCATAGGAGAGGTGTTCCATCCCTCTGATCGTTTTCATGGCCCTCCTCTGGACCTGCTCCAGCAGGTCCATGTCTTTCCTGTGCTAAGGACTCCAGAGCTGGACGAAGTAATCAATGACCTGTAACTGAGCTTTCAAAAATTATGTAAATTAAAAGGGTAGGCTACCACATTTGACTGTTTCCAGGAGTGTGAGTTACCTGAGCAGTGATGAACAATAGCTATTAGATGAGAAATTAGCTTGAGATAGCTTTAATAAACTGCTATAAATAAACAGTTTGTGCTATGTAATCTCAGCAGTGGAACGCATGAAGAGATTGTGCCTTAAGCACTTAAATAGTGACATTATTGCTACAGCCAGATGCTTACAGGGGCTAAACAACAAAAACTCTTCTTGATTTCAGTGCAGCTGTGGAGAGCCAGCTCCTGTAAACAACCTGCTAGTAAGGGCTAAAAGAAGTCTGGCTCACTCCAGGAAGAATAGCTGTAGCAAAGGCCAGGCTTTGCCTTGGCCAGGAGGAAGGCTGGCCATCATCAGCCAGGTCACATAACAAAACTCCCGCTACAGGTTGCCCTGCTTTTGTGCACTTCAGAGAGGTGAAGGAGGGAGGAATTTGAATGTGAAAGTCTTGAAAGAAGTCTGCTGCAGGCAGGCAGGATACTTCCTGTCCATGAAATGAAAAGGTAAAAAATGTAAAACAAACAATGCCTCCAACCCTGAGACTGAAAGCAGCACCAGCTTTTACTGCTGTTTTTCTTGCTGTGCCTCCACAATTTTCTTTTTAGGCCCAGTTGAACCTTAAGCCCTGGTAATTCTTTCACATTTCAGCACAGCTAGAATGGTCCTAGATATGTTGTGGCTTGTTCAGCAGGACTGCCTGGTTCTGATGGTCTGAGAATAAGGGATAATGTTTTATATGAGAAGATGAGAGTACTGGGTCAGCCTCCTAGTCTGGCTTTCCTTCACCTAGAAGGGGCTCCTTTGCTGTCAGAGAAATGAAAAGAAATGAAATGAAATGAAATGAAATTAAATTAAATTAAATGAAATGATGGTTACAGGTATACATCTATCTCCTATTTGATACTAAACATTATAATCTTGATATCAGTGGCCTTTAATTCCTGCTATTCACATTTACACTTCAGAACAACGTGACATAAGTCAGTTTGCTGTCTAATTTTGGGTGTGGTGCTCTCATTACCCACAGGGTACTTTATTCTTTGTCTCATCTATCTCATGACACTTTACTGAGCTTGGAGAAAAGAATCTGAAAAAGTGGTTTGTAAGAAAGCTACAGGGTTTTTTTGGTTGTAGCTCCTTAGACATTTTCGATCATACAACAGAAGGATTAAATCTGCCTTTGTAACTTTATGTTTCCGATGCACATTTGAGAAACTACAGACAGAGAGGATAACATGATAGTTGATCATTAGGGAATTAAGCTTGAGGCCATGAGAAACAGCCCTTAGGATTTCAGCATTAGTCATGGAGTACAGTTAATGATATCAAATTAAAGTTCAAACTACAACATGGCTTTTCTCAAATGGCATTAAAACCACCTCCTGATTTGCAGTGCAACATGCAATTGCTCCTGCTAAATTTCAACTCGCCTGTCTCAACTGCACAACCAAATATAGCAATTCAGCCAAAGATAATTAATGGTGAGGCTATGTAAGTGGCTGACATAAAAAATAACTGGTGTCTGTGGCTGCAAATTTTGGCTATGGTATTCCTTTGGGCATGCAAGATAAACTGACAAAAACATTAATTTACTTTGCTTTGTATTCAGTCCTGCTTCCCATATACCCTGTGAATTTCTGCCAGTTTCTTCAGATTTGTGCAAATAAGAATCAATCTCTTGAGGAATGGGGAACCTCTCTCATCTTCCATCCTGTTTCTTTTTTATGTTATGTATAGCTATTTGCCTTAGCTTTATGACATTTTTTCATTAATGGGAGGAATTTGTAGTGAAACGCTTAAAACAACTAGATAATATTTTGCAAGCAACTCCCTGTGGCTTTGCCAATGAACTTTGAATAATTTGTAATGTGAACTAGGATTATAAACCATATACACATATGTACTGCTGGTGCTAAGGAAGGAACCAAGACTTCTGCTAGCTGTGAAAACAAATCGAACATATCAAATTCATTTCACATGTGACTGGCATCTGGAGATGAAATGAGTTCACTGCAACTCTAAGTTAGTGATTTAAAGCTTTAGATTTTTATTCTATAGACATTTGGAATATGGCACATGTGGTTAAGAGAAAAGGTGAAATCATGTCTAAAATCATGATTTCAGGTATGATATGAAATCATCATTTTAGGTTTTTCAGATCCAAAGAACGTGCAATTTTTCAGTTTCCTTTCTTCATTTTTTGTTTCCCTTTAACTCCTGCTCATCTCTGGAGACTATGCTGAGACACAAAGCTGAAGTACAAAGTGATTAGAAAGATTTGTATTATATTGATTTACCTTCTAGTACTTAAATCAAGGGTTCACACTACCCCGTTTCAGCTGTTTACCCTTCACTGACACTCACTCCATTACAAGGAATATGGGTAATTAGAACTGCTGAAAATCAGGTTGATTATTTTAGACTGAGTGCCTGCACTATGCTCTATCAACTCAAAATGTTATCCATGTCAGCCCACATTCATACTGAGTTTTTCTAAACATTTGTAAGGTTATCCTGGCTATTTACCATGTACGGACTTTGAGACAATTGCTGTTGTGATTCCTGGCACAGATGCTTGGCTGTCTCTTGCTTCTCGATCATTCCCAGCCCAGCAAGAGGGGAAGCCTTAGAAAAGAAGAGCAGATGCTCAGGTTTTCTGTTCTCTATGCCATCTACTACTACTGTTCAGTGGCTATTTCTTCTAGAAACATTTCTGTCTCAACTCCACACAAGTAACTCTCCTGCTCACCTTCTGCACATCACCAGGTGGCAAACTAAGGTGCTATTGTCTTGGGAAAGAATAAACAGATCAGACCAGATTCTTTAATACATGTATATTGATGGAAGTGTTTCTACACTTACTTTCTTTGTATTGCAAACATATCCAGAACTCAAACGTTCATTGTAACTGAGGGAGTCAGCAGACCGTGGTGGTAGCTGGCAGGTCTCTGTCCCCTCCACCACATGCATCTTACTGGCACAGGCTCTCGTTTCTTACCAAAGAGATCAAAAAACCAGCACAAAAGTCTTACACACATTAGATGCACCCAGCTATGCTGCTGAATGAGCACCTGGGAGGTGCTGAAATAGGACATTGTTAAGGGAAATAGAAGAGCAAACATAAACTATAAAAGACTGTGGAGATTTTATGCCTCTGCACTAATACTTGTCCCCTTCTCCCTGTTTCTCTTTTTTTCTCTTTCTTTCCTTCAGGAAAGCTACATTTGTCAACCTTCAAATCAGCCAGTGTGTGACACAAGCCATCCAGCTGTGTGGCAGATGGCTGAACTGTGCTTTGTCCTATATAATCCACGCAGAATTATTTATAAATATCAAACCTGATATAGTGAGTGACTCAACCCAGTTTTGCACTTGGTAGCTGGATTGTTCTGGGCTTTTAGAAACTGTAAAATTGCCTTGCTTGACTCCAGTAGACATCACAATTCTTAAAAACAGGTCTTGGATTTAAAAGCCATTGAAGCTGCTGTTTGTGTAGCAATGTACAGTAAAACTCAAGCGTTGTCTCCTTCAACCACTTGAGGCTCTGGTAGCATGATGCCCTACCTGCAGCAGTCATGGGGGAAAGGGACAAAACTATAATTTTGGCTTGTAGCTGCTATATGACAGTAGGCAGAGGACTGAAGGAGAAGCAGCACTGCCATATACAATGTAGAAAGCTCTTTCCACTACCATTCCTACTTAATGTAGGAGGTACAGGAGGAGGAGAGTGAAGCTGTACAAGAAGGGGAGTAAAAGTAGAGTGAACTGGATGGTGTGGGGCTGGAGCTGCTTCTTCCCCACAGCTGGCATATGAACACCCTTCCCTGCCTGCCCTGCTAACTAACCATCACGGGCAGAAATAGAAACAGGAAGATCATAATTCTCCAAGTTCCCCGTGCCTGCCTGCTGCCCTGCTGCCTGGAGTCTCTGCACTGCAGATTGCTGCCTGTCAGAGTAACAGATATACCCTACGCAAAATACCCTTCAGGGATACTCCAATCCTGTGTGATTTAGTGGAGCTAGGGACCTCCACTGTGTGACTTTCCCTCATCCTTACTGATGCATTTGCCCTGGCTTAGTCTGTAGCCATTATTACTACCTTTCTCTGTGCTGTCAGGGAGCTATCCAAAACCCATCAGACATGCAAATGACTCCAAACTCCTCCATTAGACTCCAGCTGAATTCAGCAGGAGCTCTGCTCTTCCTTCTCTACAGCATTGGTAGTTTCATAGTTTTGGGTAAGAGAAATCACGGGGGCAACCTGAGTGGGATCTGACCAACGTCCTAGAGTCTGATCCAGGACTCACAGAGCATTGTAAACTGAAGAACTACAAATCAAGCCACAGCTTTACTGGGAATGCAGATTTTACAATTATATTAACATAGAATAGTGGTGTTACTACCTGAACCTATGCTATTGAAAAAGGTGTTTCCCAAAAGAAAACAAGATAATATGCAATAAAAGGAAATCTGACCTTCACCATTGTCCATCTGCATACAGATACATGACAGGTTGTATAGCTCTTTCACTGTCATATCTGCTATTTGCTGTAGTAATGTCTGAAATTCCCCTGAAGCTGTAAATTTTCACAAGCCTACATCCTCTCCAGGAGAAATACCAACTATGATGAGGTATACCACCTGCATGCTGCTTGAGTCAGGTTTAGTAACTTGCTGTTACCACTCAGTCCCATCCTATCAGTCCTTGAGAGAAGAAACTTCAGTGAAGAAAGTGAGAGGAGGGGACTGGTCCACTGTTGAGTCCGAGTCCCAGCAAAAGACCTGGTTGAGACCATGAGCTCTGGCTGGCTGCTAGCTCTAGACCATCACAGAGCAGGAAGAGAGAGGATTTCATGCTGACCTGGACTTTCACAGCCCTACAAGAAGTCATGGTGTACCAGAAACTTGATAAAGACAGTGCTATCATGACCATTTCTGTCTATTTTTCTGCTCATGGCTCTGGAAGAAGTGAATATGAGCCAGCAGTGTGCCCCGGTGGCCAAGAAGACCACTAGCATCCTGGCTTGTACCAGAAGTAGCGTGGCCAGCAGGACTAGGGAAGTGATTGTCCCCCTGTACTCGGCACTGGTGAGGCCGCACCACGAATACTGCATTCAGTTTTGGGCCCCTCACTACAAGAAAGACATTGAGGCACTGGAGTGTGCCCAAGGAAGGGCAACAAAGCTGGTGAAGGGTCTGGAGAACAAGTCTTATGAGGACCGGCTGAGGGATCTGGGGTTGTTTAGCCTGGAGAAGAGGAGGCTGAGGGGAGACCTTATCGCCCTCTACAACCACCTGAGAGGAGGTTGTGGTGAGGTGGGTGTTGGTCTCTTCTCCCAAGTAACAAGCGATAGGACGAGAGGAAATGGCCTCAAGTTGCTCCAGGGGAGGTTTAGATTGGATATTAGGAAAAATTTCTTCACCAAAAGGGTTGTCAAGCATTAGAACAGGCTGTCCAGGGAAGCGTTTTGAGTCCCCATCCCTGGAGATATTTAAAAGACATGTAGATGGGGTGCTTAAGGACATGGTTTAGTGGTGGACTTGGCAGTGCTAGGTTAACGGTTGGACTTGATGATCTTAAAGGTCTTTTCCAACGTAAACAATTCTATGATTCTATAATTTCGGTGGGCCTATCTGTAAAGCTGTGTATCCTGTGACTGAAGTATGCAGACTAGAGACTGAGTCAATACAGGGCCCTTTCAGTGCTCCAGGTCATCCTCAGGAAGGGAACACTGTGCCTCTGTAGACTATGGATATATTTCTGTATCTTCACTGCTAAACATCCTCTATGTAGAAACTTCAACTCAGAAGATGAAACAGTATTTATTCTTCTTTTAGGAATGTTGTACCCATGAAAGCTTGTGAGAGAACAGTTTTGCTTCTGATCTACTGCTTGTCTAACTGCAGGCTTGGAATTGGCATCACCTGTCATCCCAAACAGCACCCTGCGCTTTTTTTTTAAAGTTTGATAGTACTGATGGAGAAATGATAGCAAAAGGCAGCAGACAAATCAGGCTAGTCTGGCCCATGAAATTTGTCACAGAGACACATCAATTCATCGGGTCCATTTTTACAAGATACATATACTGTTTTTTTAGAATGATTTGGGGATTTGCAAATTCTTTTGCTGGTTGTACTGGATACAGTACAAAATGTATATAAATGACCAATGTATTTACAAAGATGGGATTGTTTAGCATATTCAAAGCTAAATTTTGGTTGTGGGGAAAACTGGTGTATTAAATGGAGTTGATCAGTACACTGCCCTCTGGAATCAACAATCTTTGCCTGCGAGCTCTCTAGGATTGGCAGCTGACCTAATTTTGATTTCTGAAATCAATAACCAAGACTTAGTGGGAACAGGAATAATTGCTGGGTCTAATTAAAAAAGAAAAGTAGCTATATAGTTCTATGGTGAAATTTTCAACAATGACAAGGCTAAGGTACATTAAGGTATCAGCTGTGCAACACAGCCTGTAAACTGGAGTCTTTGGATGCCAAACTTAGAGGTAACCAAACTCACTATTCGCTTTAAAAAGTTTATGCCAGTGGAAGCAGTTACAATGGTCACTGCTGTACACATCTTGTCTCTAGAATGTGACTTTGACATTAGCCTAGATGAATGAATTTATTCTTTAGACAAAACAGCATCTAGAATGACAACTGCATTGCTATGATAGTGGCCACCTCTATTACCAGAGCTGATCATACATTTTTCTCTGTTAATTGTTTCTCTTGTTAATTGTCTGTTTCTCTTTTGAGGTCCTCAGGAACTTTCCAGCTTGGATCAGCTCTTCTGATCTCGTTCTACTTTTGTAGCAGCTGCGTGAGTAACTTCAATTTAAAAAAAAAAAGTTTGAATAGTGTTTATCTTCTGCTTACAAAATGATTGAGAACAGCTGATTCCTTTTCTTGACCTTTATTCATGCTTAAGTGTATCTTATGAATGACTGCTAGCCAAGTCCTCTGTAGGTTCTGGTGTTTTATCACCGCAGTTCTGACCTGTGTCAACTGTCTTGTACAGGTATGTACCTTGTACTACTGTTTTCTGCCTCTCTTGTGATCACCATTAGAAACATCCACTCAAGAATTCTTGGGAGTAATTCACCTTCATTTAGACATTAATTTGACAGGTGTCTATTTTTTAACATAGATAGATGGATAGACAGACAGATATGTATATATGTTTAACATATATATAACCCATATATAACTAGTTTAAGAAAAGTTTTATTTAAAACAAAGCCCCATGCAAGTCATAAAAATGCAAGGTCTTCTGTCAGCTTCCTTGTACCTTTTCACTGTCTTTCAGGTATGGTTGTAATGCAGATGATGATGATGCTCTGCTGAATGATCACCTCTTGCCAATATTTAAATTAAGGGCATTTTCAGAATAAAATGTTAAACTCTCTTCCCTCATCTGCTTTTCGTGCACCAATTTCCTGGCAATTGGACATTTTCAAATATAAATGAACCTCATAAACTAATCAAGCTGTTCTAACTGCAGACAGGAAAAAGAGAAAAAGAAGAAAGGACTATTAATGTCCAGTGTAACATCTGGAATACCTGGGAGGTTCTTGGACCACCATAAAGGAGGACTTTCTAAGAATGTGGGTAGTAAACATAACTTGAGATGCTGGAGAAAGCAGCTTCAAAGTTGTCCATTGCAGGCTAAGCATTGTTTCAAAACAAACACACAGGTTTGTATGGAAACTCATGAATACAGAGTCCAAAGATTCTCCTGCAGCACAAACTAAAAACCTGAAAACACAAATCTCTTCCAAACTGAAGTGGGCTCATGTGGCAAGAGTCAGTGATTTCTATTTCAGATAAAATGGTAGAAAGAATCTGAGTTTGGTTTTCAGGATCATCTGCGTTGTCACTAGATGGCACATTGGCCTAAAGTTTCAGAACCATGACTGTCGCGTTGCTCACAGTTACAGCAACTGCGTGGACAAACTGCAAGTTACAGATGGGAAACAGCTGGTAATTACGTATGGAATTGCTCTGTGTGTGTGTGTGTGTATGTACACGTGCCGGTGTGTACAAGTCCCAGTACGATATATAGGAATAGAGTTGTGTGGATGCTTTTTTTGAGACTGTTGCTCTGTGTATAATACAGTTACATTAGATACAGATACTTGATGTTTAGGTACTGGTATCCAAGACAGGGATGAGGAGAGAAAAAAATCAAGACGTCTGTCCGAATACCCTCTGTACATACTGGTCTCTTTTGTACTTGAAGCGGGTGAAGGTCAGGTCAGGGTGTACACATCAGTGCCTGCTTGAAGCAGCTTTTGTTATCTAGGACCTCGTATTTAAAAGAACATGCAAAGGACCTTAGGAACTCTACTTGTAAATGACTAAAATAAGTGGCCTGTGGAGGACAGATAACAAGGATTTTTTCATTAGTTTGCAGATAGAGAGGTGTAGGCTCCCTCCAGTATCTCAATAAGGTGCTTTCAGATGTTATTTTAGATGTCTGTTCCTGAAATTTGAAAAAGGGCAATGAATAGGAGCCCAGCACACTGTATTGTGTGTTGTCTTTATTTTAAGCCACAAATAAGTGCCTCATATCCTTAACTACTGCCCTTTCCCCCTGCCCCCCCTCCCCCCCTTGTTCTTTATGAAGAAACCATTTGCCAACTTTGAGAAGCCCACTGCAGCTTAGTGGAATGGGTAACTTGAACATGAATTTCTGCACTATGACTAGCAGCACATTTCAGGGATTTGTTTTCTCATTTGTAGGAAGCACCTTCTTTTCCAACAATTTCCTGTGCAGTCACCTTCTTTTCCTTCCTGAGGAAGATACACGCAGAGACTACCTTGCATGCTATCTTTCGCTCATTATTATCTTTCTCTTTACCTGTTTTCTGCTGTGGTTTACTCCATGAGACTGGTATTCATATACTGAGAAAATGCTTGCATTTGGGACTTGAGACTGCTGGGAGCTTTCATTCTCAGAAGTAATTTCAAGTTCTGTATTCTTAAAAGAAGGCAGAGGGCTAATAAATAGTAAAAACAGTGGAGAAGGTGCTACATGTCTTTAATTAATTGCATAAGCATTCAATTTACCCTAACTCTTCTCAACTCACTGGAAATAAGCCAGGCAGGTTTGGAAGCTTACTAAAGTATAGTAATAATTTTCAGTCTTGGTAAGGCTGTTCTGTAATGAAGCAGGAAATCCAGGGGAGAATCAGCACACCAGGTTCATTTTGAATTCTACTGTACAGTAAAACTATCCTGAACTTAGACGAACTAAGTGGCTTTCTATTCCCCCCATTATTTTTTTCCTTTGTGTATTATGCATTGTTATGCGTTAAGTATTTTTGTCCTAAGATGTGGGACTGGCCATTTATAATAGCATATATTAAATGGAAAATCAGATTCAGTTAGAATCCAGGGAAAAGGCTATTAATTCAACAACTGTTTTTTTTTCTTTCACGTTACAGAAATTGATTTTAGTAAAAGACCTTTAGAACTGGTGCAATTTGAAAATTAGTGGTGCATCTTTGTAACTGGATGCATTCTTCTCTTAGGGTTCAATTCCAGTTCTGAAATATGATTAGATTTTACCAAGTCTGAGAAAGTATTGAATTTTTAACCTTCAGGAATGAGCTAACAGTTCTGTTGTGACCTTTGGGTAGGAATTAAAGGACTGTCCCAGTTCTTGAGGCAGAGGAAAGCTGTAAGGGCAGCCACCATTGGTAGTGTCTTTTTACCAGAGATTTTTTAAGGTGGGCTGTATCTTGCTGAGGGTGATTCTCTCAGTTGATATACTCAGGAGACAAGTCAAAAAAGAAAGATGTGACCACATGGTGCAGGTTGGGGTAAACAGAGGGATGTGTCAATATCCCTTTTTTGGATCAGTGGAGAATTTACCCTTTGTCCTGTGTAACAGAAACCAAAGATGAGTCTTCCTCGTCATCTGTACCTGAGCGTGGGAAGGCATTAAGATTTGTTGGTTTGTGTTTTACAGGCTGCTTCTACATGGGATCAAAAACTTGTACGTCTTGGATAAGTGAGACTTCTTGTTCTGTTTGTTGGAACAAAACGAGCAGCCAGAAAGAAGAGGAAAGTCTTTCATGAATAAACCACTAGGAGCCCTGACAACATGGAGATAACATGTCTTTTTAGGGCTGTTCATCCATTTTTTCTTACAGTCCTCAAACTCTCACTGAAGTCAGTGGAAGATTTGGACAAGGAATCCAGGATCAGGTCGTAGATCTCT